>JAUUEB010167219.1:0-14198 GCA_032362205.1 Clione limacina
TTTTCTTTACCATTTAGACCGAAAAACGTCTCGTAAAAATATGTTCTAAATTTACTACGCCAATGAGGTAAACCCGTTAAGATGATTCGTGAAAACTTATACTAATTGTATAATAACGACTATGTGTGTGGCTTTTACGTTGTTTGGTCGTGTACAAATGAAAAGATGTTACTCGTTGAACAAATGTAAACCATACATTTTTCGGGAGGATAATGTTTCAAACATCAACAAATCATTAGACGGATAACTTATTCTCCTCGTATACAAGTAGGTTAAGAAGATTGTTGCACGGAAATTTGGCTCCCGGCCGCTCCCGGCCATTGTTCATCAATACTACTTGTGCTCGTGTGTGTATTGTCGCCTCAGGTATTTAAAATTCAAACGTCGTCAAATAATTCACTGACTCATTGAAGGTAAAGTGTTAATATAATGATGACTCAGGACTCCTAGTGTCCAATCCCCTTTTTAATTTTAAAACATTTAATTGAATTCGCATCAAACTCATTTCAATCCAGGTCAAGAACAAGAAAAAAAACTTGTTTTACAATTTATTATAATTCTGCAATTATCAAGTTGATTTGACAACAAAATTAAATTTCTTAACGTGGATGTTTTATATTTTTTATTCGTGTTATAATGCCGATATCGAAGCTTCAAATCAGATATTATTATGATGTTCGTTAAATTTTGATAAAGAAATCAACATCAGGGTTAGAACGAATCTCTATTAAGTAACTCCATTCATTGATGAACGTTCTTCACACCCAGGTATTCCTATGATAATAACATTGGAGCTGACATGGCTGATTTATTAGTTTTTGTAAAATGAACTTAGGTTTGAATTAATTTTTCAGAAGTTATCAGTTAATTCTGATGCAATCAAATCAATAGAGATACACTCTGATACCAGAAGTTAATGATTCATTTTATGATGACGTAAATGGACGATTTATTTTGCTTTTTAAAACACGAGACACAGCCAAGATAAATGAATTTTCACGACTGTCAGCTTTAAATTCTGTTTATCACTTTCTATTTCTTGATTATCTCCCTTATCAAACCTTGATGTTTACCTGTATCAGATAATAAAAACTTTCCGATTTCATTCTCGATGTCCTCTCATTTCTGTTATTCATGCACTGGCACACTTGTTTAAACGTTAACGACAAAGTGTTAACTTCAAAGTGTAAACTACAAAGTGTTAACGATTTTCTCCTTTTTACCTATCTTTTCAATTATCTTCTCACTTTAGACATTCATCGTTTTCTCATTTTCTCGTTCCGATGCACATGCTAAATTTATTGTACATTTTAAAAGATTCACATGCTGTAACGCCTCTTCCTATTTGTCTAGAAGACAATTAAATGTAAGTGTTACCGTTTCGGGGAAATTGAATTTCATTATCTCAAGGTAAATAATAAAACCCGAACGTTTTTTTATCAAATGAGGCATGTGTCTTATTTCATCGTCTCGTGCAAAGCCTAGTTGCTCATTAACCTTTAGAATTTAGCCGAAAATAACATGAGCTCATTCCAATTGCGCTGTTAGCCCGATGATAAATCTTCTGTAATCGTCGTACATGTCAATGTATTTTAATTGAGCTGTGTCCTAAGGTTTGGTTTTCTAGGGTTTGGTTTCTCTCCATGTGCTCTCGGACTAAAATGGAAGAGACCCTACTACACCGTCCTTATTTGTTTCGTTTCTTATCGTCTGCAATGACGTGCGTACATGGAACACCAAATTTAATTATTTTAAATACAGTACGGTACTTGGAAAATATAGCCAACCGAACCAACAAGGTATGAATCATAAGTGTGAAGCGAAAATATAATTATGCGTAAAAAAAATTGTGTTTTCCTTTATTTAATATAAATTTTGATTGTGAAACTTTATACAATACTCCTTATAAAATGCTATTTATAGTATCAGTATTGCATACTTCAATATTAGCTACAATATCATATGTTTATGATTTATGATTATAAACCAACACGTTGCCTTCTTAACTATAAATGTATTTGATATGTAAAGACTGCGTGGCTTTGCACGCGCACGTACGTATGTAATTGTGTGTATGTGTGCGTGAGTGTGTTAACATCACTTTTTTTTCTTTTTTTCAGTTTGTAAGACATGTTCTTACGTTAAAATGTAACGTTTATTTATATGTTCAATAATTCAATTTTGTTGTATCCACCGGTTCTAATCTAATCTACTTGTACCTGAGCTCATAACATTCTTGAGTTTTGAGTCTGCAGTCTTGAGCCATTGAGAATTTGAATTTTAGCCCGTGACTGTACTCATATATGGAATTGAGTTGAAGACTGAAATTAGCCCGAAGATTAAAGATCAGCCAAACTTTATAATAAGCTTTTGCTCGTAATAATGATAGTTTGTATAGCGGTTCTTTTCCATTAAACACACACCCTTAGCGCTTTTCAATATAGCATTCCATCAACCGGGTCACTGGAGCAATACCTGCGTTTTCTCAGCCTCCTTGGAAGTATACAATGAATTAGTCTTATTACTCAATTCGTTTTTAGCAATCCTGCCTTGAGTGGCAAAATCCTTATCACCTTTGGTAAAATAAGGAATACTCATTTATTTCCTTCTAAAGGAAAAAAAAGTCAAATACTCGTGGGATTTGAAACCAGGTATTATCGGTCTTGAGATCCCTTTGCCTACCACTAAATGTATTCATTTTCTTAGAAAGAACAAATTTGTTATTTCTTTATTTTTGTTATTTTACTAACTTTTTGGTGATACTCTCTTTATTCTATAAACCCAGAATCATAATTATTTTGCTAATATGTCCCCCATGTGTCAGTTTTCAGACAAAAGTATTGATTAGGTAATTGTTACTTCAAATACCTTCTTTAAGAATTGGTATTTCACCTTTAAGCACTAAGGAGCAGCTGTTTTCTTTTCCCTTGGACAAATTCAAAGCACGAAATAATATACGTAAAATTACATCCTTAGAGTGCGTACTTAAATGTTTCAAATATATTTCAATCATATTTGCTTGCATATATTCCCCCCATGTGTTACTTTCCAGACAGGACTATTTATTAAGAAATTGTTATTTCCAATTCTGATAACTATTTTAAGATTTGTGATATTTTACCTTAACGCACTCAGGAGCAGGTATTTTCTTTTCTTTTTGCCCCCAAAAAATAGTCAGTACTGTAATGTTTTCAATATTACATCAGTAACATTAATCAAAGGACTAATATTGAAATATTCACTTTAAGTGCTTAACGGTGAGAATTAATAACTCTATCCAAAAACTCATTGCAAGGTCGTTCCTTAATTATATCATTAAATATATGTCCAAAATACTATAGATATTTTAATTCAGATAATAATAAGTTTATATATTTCGAGTTACAGACGAATGCTTATGAATCATAAGGACTTTAATATCTCAATCAACACATATCAGGTTTTATCATTGCCCGTCATATACAGCTTGAAAGCGTTTGGTGCACACCTATCTCCATGCCTCTTGCTCGACTTGTTATTACATGACGAGTATGAGTAAATTTCAAACGAGTCCATTCAAAAAATGTATTGGTTTGACCAACTATATAGAACCATATTGTGATTGGACAACAGAAATTGGTACCACGTGTTTGCACTTTGTCCTTTCTTTTTCCACATCATAGTTGATTGGTCAGTACATTCTTCAATGTTCAATGAAGTTGATCTATCTACATTTTTTCCTTAAACAATTTTTAGCTTTCGGTTGCAAAATAGCACATCATTGTTCAAGGAATATATTATTGACTAGCGACTTCGTCTAAAAATTATCTTCACAGAAAAAGAAGATAATGAACAAAGTATTCAAAGACCAATTTCACGATACTATTTCCAATGCATAAATACTATCAATAATACTACCCTGTGCCTCACGCTATTTTTCCCCATCGTTTAAAAAGTCTTGATACGCCCCTGCATACTACCAAAAGAATAATCAAAACCCAATTAGTGGCGTCTTCGTATAACAACTTGTATGCTGAACAGCATATCGCGCGTACCTGGGAATTTCTTGGGCTTCCTGAATGGAAGTAATCAGTGAGAACAATTAGTAATATGGCGATTTAAGGTTCTTGAAGTATATAGTAAAATACTCAACAATACTTAAAAATCGTAGAATGCACTAAATAACACCAAAAGTATCCGAAGTACCCCTTTGATATTGAGTAACCACGTGTTAAAAAGCTCAGCGAAATCCAACCACGGACTTTGGAGCTAATCGTCACGCAATCAAGCAAGCAAGCATACATATAATTCAGTATATATTGTTATGGATTGAATTCTTTAATTGTCGTCAGATAAAGCCTTACTTCAAGATGCAGTTATGAGAAAGGTACATACTTCTATTGGTCGTATCTGGTTTCAATTATTAAAAAGGAATACCTAGCAATATAACACTGAATTCATAAATGAGGGGATTTAAATGAAGATAAAAAATAACATGTTTATTTCTTCATTTCGTAAGTCGGTTAATCTAGTTTTCTCGTTAGATTAACGTGAATCATAACTCTAATTATCTTTCACCACCAGCCACTGACGTTCATACATGTTTTATTATCTTACACCTGAATGAAGAAAATGCATAAAACCCTTTCATCAACTGCCTATAACTAACTAGTGAATAATACAGGGCATTAGTAAACACATATATCATGGTATATTTGTTTTCGTATCACCCTGATTATTAGTTTAACCCAAGGTGGTAACATATGGTTAACATGGCAACATATGGGTAACATATTATGTCAAACGATACACGATACAATGAGATAGGCAGAAGAATAAATCCTGGTAACAAAAATCATAGCAATAGACATGAATGACATTAATTAACAGAATAGCAAGATGATTTGTGTAGTGCTGTGGTAAATCGAGATATATAGATTAAATAGGGCGGAAAAATTAGGATGACATTAGATTTTTTGGAACAACATTTTCATTTCTTATTAATGAATATGTGTGTGTTCCGTGATAAATCAGTAAGTGCTCAATTCTTATGTTTAGCTATAAAACCTATTAAAAAAGTTTGCGTCCATTTATAACAGCTCGAAAGGCGGTGAGTAAACACTCTGGAGATCTGCTGTTCAGACGCAACTTTCCATGAAAGTGAACAGTTTTCTCTGCTTTAATATTTTTGAACTAACATTTTTATTTCTTATGTGTATTTTCCGTGATAAATGAGTGAGTATTCAATTCTTCTGTTTAGTAAGTTTTGTCGGTTTTTAAACCCTATTAAAAAAGGTTTGCATGCATGTTTCAACAGCTCTGAATGCGATGATTAAACACTTTGTGGATCTGCTATTCAGACGCAACAAACCATGAAAGTGAACAGTTTTCTCTGCTTTAATATTTAATAACAAATCAGGCAATAAAACAAATTATGATATCGATCGCTAAAAACTTCTATATCCCTATACATTCAACATTATTTTTGACGTGGTGAAGTCCTCAGTCCTTGAGTCTATTTTGATATGTTGTTTCATAAAGTGTTTCTAGATTTTATTCATTAATACTGCAAGCTGAACTATTTATACCAATAAATTTAATTATACATAATATAACTAAGTATACAGTAAATAGACCATCAAAGTTAAGTTTCTACAATTAAATTTTTAAATCATCTGAGATAATAAAAAAAATATCGTTAATATTGCATCTATCATTAAACCTAAGGTATTTGTCATTTGAGAACTTACAGTTCATATAATGATGTGTATAACCTTTCTGTTCTACCTGTTTATCAACATGTGATGCGATATTTCTATTGATGTATGCATTAACACGCATGTTGAAATGTTAACTACAAAGTGTCAACTAAAACATGATAGGTGCATGGCAATTTAAATGGATAAATAAAACATGTCTAGACTTTTGCCCTTCTCTCACAGCAAACTAAACCTCTAATAAATGCACATACGCAACATGTTATAATTTGTGTACGGCTTAAATCATGTTAACAGTATTTATTTTAAATTCGTTACTGAAGACGGGAGTATACTGTGAGACTTAATGTTTAATCACAAATCATTACATCGCAGTATTTACTATGACATTATTTATCCTACCGTTGATTATATCCCAGAATTCCCTATTCCAGACTTTTCGAATCATAACTAAACATTTCAGACGTGTCTTTGCATGGATTTGCCAAAGTACGACTGCTGAGTCTTCAAGTGTTGTGGTAATCCCTCCAATTCCTTGATTATCAAGCTGTCTAATCTTTTCGTCTGATTAAAAATCTCAAGTCCTTTATCGAACAACATAAAAAACGTCATATTATATCAGTAAATGCGTTTTGAGTAAAGTTCTGCCGTGAGGTTTTACATTAATATTTTGGCTTAGTGAAATATGTTTATCTGATATCTCTCTGATGTTTCCTCTTCATCGTTAACTTTTTCTTTTCAAATTCCTTTGAAAAAATCCTATAACGAGAAAAAAATAAATTCATTATAAATTTGAATTATATGAAGATTTCAAATCTCCTACATAATGAGATTGAACGTCTGTTTGTGCGTGAGTTTGTGCGTGTTGGAGTTTTTTTTTAGTTATGGCTGTGTATGCATCAGGATAACAGCTACATGTTTTTACTTGATCGACACACAACTGTTAAGTCTTTGTAGATATACCAGAACGTGCAGTTAAGTTTTTGCATTAAATATACACATTCTCATTCATATCAAATAAATGTTTGTGTACTTTAGTATGTATTCTATTAGTCATTTGTTTCAAAATCTTACTGATTATACACGCTAGTATGTCTTTCCGGGTTAAATACGCACTTACACAAGTTAACGAAATTCTCCCACCTGCGTTCAAATGAGATGTGCACTTTCGGCCCCAGAGAACAAAATGTTCATTCTAGAGAGTGATTACAACCTTCTACACAGGGACCACTCCAAATTGTGTTTTCTTTTTCTTCTTTTAGTAGAACATTCCCTTTTAAATTAAACCTAAAAAATGTGTTAATTATATATGGTAGTTACAAACATTTATAAGGATACCACGTCAATAAGTATAAATGCAAAAATTGGTACTTGAAAGCGTATTCATTAGTTTTCCAATTCAACGTGAATCGCATCTTAGAAAGACGAATAATTAGTTTTATATGGAATTTCATAGAGTTTATGTGTTTTAAGGAATGTCAGTACAGCAACCATTCTGAATTAATGAATTCGTAACCAACCTTCAAACTGTAAAGTCTTAGGTCTTAAAACGAAACGTTCAAAATCAAAGTGAACAATAATTGAATAAACCGACGAGACTAAAACTTTGTATCTTTATTTTCAAATTAAAACTTGCAGCACTACTAAAAAAAATGTAATCACTTCTGAAAATATTTTTTTTTTATTATTATGTCTTTTGAAAGATCCTCGCTAGACATTATTATTATTATTATTTCCTTCGAATCTGATTACGTATTTATTACCTTCGCTTGCATCTGTTCTTACTTTTCCCACAAGACAACAGTTTGATTATAAAGTTCGACCTTTAACCTAACTCTTTTTTAAAGTGAAAACCTGTATGCCATGAAGTTGCACCTCAAGGTTTAGCTGTTTTTATACTGCTGCTGTGAATAGCTCGTCATACAATAATGATCTCAGCTATTGTTAAAAATGAGTGAGTATATATCTGCCAAAGATTTCACAAAGGTAATTAGCTTTGCTAATATGAAAATATGCATTGAGTAAATGAACAAGTTATAAGTGGAGTTAATTGCGTGTGCATTCCTTAGTGTAGCCTATTATTTTCGTTTGTGTTTTGAGTTAAACGTGTGTTAAGGGCCTCTACTTGAACTTTTCCTTTGGGGTTTAGTTATCTATAAAAAGATTAGCAATAAGGGTGATTTGGTAAGAGACATAAACGAACACAATGGCCTGTTGCAATTATGTGTATTGCGTTAAGATTTACAAACCTGAATAACTTAAACTGAATGAAAGTAACGTGTGATTCTTTTAAGATTCAATTTCAGTGTTCGATGATTTGCCTATAGTGTCGAACTTGGTTAAAAACATACCTGATAATGACAAGAAACTTGTCTTAAAGACCTGTGGTATTGATATATCATTTTTTTTTTACTCTATAAATGACTTCTCAATAAATACCACTTACCTATTAATACTATTTTTCCCATTCCCATGAAAAGCGGTGGTCTAATAGACATCCCGAACACAGAAATGCACCTTGTCTGCTAAGAACAAAACAAAATATCATACACATATACAGAAAAGTAATTTGAAGTAAAGATAATCAATTTACCTCAATGACTCTGTACTTGAAACGAAGTGACGTTTCGCGACCATCGTCACTTCGTTTCACGTACATAGTCATTGAGGTATATTGATTATCTTTAATCAATAATGACTCCAGATAATCTGCATTCGATAATTTGAAGTACATATTTAATATAACCAATTTAACCAATATACCATTAAACCAAAAAACGTATATCAACAGTATCATAATCATGACATCAACTCGTATCGGAAACTTATAGAAATATGATATGGTGATGCATTAACAAATTTCGCAGACTTTAAAATATTTCGCAAATTTAAAGCTTCTTTTCCTCTTTAAAATGTCATACGCAAACAATCTGTATAGCACACATACTTCTTACACGCCTATATCCTATTATAATTTTATCTATATCTTACACACCTATTACCTATTATTATATTATCTATCTCTTACACGTCTATTGCCTATTATCATATTATCTATCATTTGCGTTTTCTTCTGACAACATGAAAAGCGAGCACGCGTGATCCAAAGACATAGTTTTGCCGTAGCTCGTGTTGTGTCGACTCCACGTCTCCTGACATACGGGGTGGCACGAACGACTTTGTCCCTTACCTGCCTCACACCGAGTGGGGTACTCACGAGGTGTGCCTGCTGCCAAACTACTCATCATCTACATCATCATCATCATCTCATAGTTGTTGATGTCGCGTCGTGAGTGCTCATGTTAAAATGGATTTCCTGACGTCGTCAAGCTGATTGTCAGCCCTACTGGATATTTCGATTTCTTTTGTGGAGTTTTTGCCGTTGACTTGTGATTTCAGTGCCCACAAGTTAAACTTGTACTAACATTTTTCATTATATTTTAAAATTTATTTAGTTTATTTATTTTATGCATTTGTAAAAAAATTGCTTTAATTTGATAACCAAACGAAATTGATGCGACGTCAGTGATCAAAGTGTTACCGGTTAACTTTTTGATTATTTTGTTACCTAGATGGTTAATGCGTGGTTAATAAATAATCGATGAATGGTTACTAATTAATTAGAGCAAAACGAATCTAGTGTGTTCGTATAATCATCATTTGAAAGTGAAATGTCTTAAACTGTTGCTTATTTGCTGACTTAAGAGACAAACTAAACAACGTCTTTTAGCAGTGTGTTTTGATAGAGGGATATAACAGTCCGCATATTGATCAGAACAAAAGGATTCAACAAACAAATTTATTATATTTGCGTCAAGACTTCAGTGACGTAAATCCTTCGTCCAAACTTTTTGCTTTTTTTAATCTATGCACAAAAGAAAAAGACAAAAATCGCTACAATGCTCGATACAATAAATAGGAACTCTCGCTTAAATAACACACACAGTAATTGCGAAGATTTAGAAATCCACTGCACAAGAGCGGCAAGGTGTAAATACAATCATTTGTCTTAATTGCATTCTTAACGCATTCGGGTTTTTAACAGATGTAACACAAATACAGCTTTTTTCGACCTTGCACTAATAACAATAAAATCTCTGTCGACTTTCACCTGAATTAACAAACAAAAAGCTGAAAATTATTATTCATAAGGTAATAAAGGTGGTTTTGTCATGGTGATATAGGCCTCAGTAGTGCTTAGACGCGAGACATTTTAGTTACCAGGTCAGACGTTAAACTTATTATCGTTTATGTAAATGCAAAAAGATGAAATTTCTGAAACAAATGACACTTATAATACCTAGTATCTGTCCATGGAAGTCGAAATCTTCATTTATAAACTTACTACAACGTTTTTTATAATTATGATGTATGTACCAGAGTGATAAGATATATCAACAAAATAAAAATGCCAATTTCCCAATTATGACAAAGGTATAGTTTTTTAGTGTTACTGTAATTAATAGCGCGATACATATTAAAAAATAATACTTATAATAATGATAATCATGATAATGATAATATCCTTAACTGATTTATTGAAATTACATGTGACATTATGTGTTTGTATTAATTATATTTGAGTACAGTTGGAACATTTCTACGAATATACTGTAATCAGTGCTTGTCAATCTAGCGAACAATTCCGATATTTTCGTATTCCCGCTACTTTTGCAATAATCCGATCGTGCACTAATTTGTTGGTACTTGAATCCAATATTTCTGCAACCAAAATGTCTATAATCGCCTCCAAATTTGAGTGGATAATTGAACAAATAAAACATGTTTCTCGATTATCAACACGATATTTAACAGTAGACTAAACTACTACTACTCTGAACACGACGGTCTCTTTAATTTGGTGCTTAAACTCTTGAAAGTGCATATTATACATTCCATTTATCTTTTAGTTAATCATTCCGAAAACCGTTTTTTTCATTTGATAGCAATTATTCCAACACAAAACATAACAGCTATTTTTCCTAATAATCCAATCCATCAGATTACCGAAAAAATAACCCAACATTGTATCTGATTACGAACAACTGATCCAACCCAATCCAATCTGATACTGAATGATAGTAACAGCACTGACTGTAATTAACAGTGGCCGCTGTACAGAGCTTTTACCCTAACATTACAAAACAGGGTTAAAGTATCTGTTGCCAATAAATAAGCCACAGTGGGCGCCTTCGAGAAGTTAAAATCAGTTTAACGCCTTTAAATTGGATATTTTTTTTTAAAATAATGTCAAATAAGTTATAACTATTTCTAAGATTTCTTTTTCTTTTTGTCAGCATGCAGCTTCAGTTGCCGAATATTGAAAGCTGCGTCTACGAAGCGAAACGTCTTACTTTTGATACCCGTCTAGATATTACCTTAACTTTTAAGCCTGAGATTCAGCATGACATCAACGTTATTGGACTGTTCGTTTTCGGTAAACTAGGACCTAAGAGAAATACTTCTGAGCGTCAGCACGTGAAAATCTCTAAGTAGTTTCGTTACTCGTTACCTACTTGACTAAACATGTGCTAACTGCGACGTTAAAACCTTAGAAATTTGTAATTAGAAGCAAATGCTTTGTTTTTGCAGCTTGTTGGATTATGAAAATTGTTTGAAATTATGCTAATTGTACATGATGATGTTCATGAGCATCAGCTAATATTTCTTAATGAAAGCAATGAATGCCGCACAAACCTTTGCTCTAAGTTTTTGAAATGCTCTTAAAAGTGTTAAGAATTGGAACAAAATCCATGAGGTACAAATGTCGTTAAAGTTGCAAGTATGTAAGAATGTCAAAAAATTGTAAGTGAGACAAAAAATAAGCTGCTAGCATCATTGATTTGATGAAAATGTGTCATATGGAATGGAGATGGAGAAGGAATGGAGATAGATTTTATTCAATTAACACAATAAGTAAGTGACAGAGTAGGAAGATTTATTTTTCAAGAAAGCCGAATTGATCAATTTGTTTTTTGTCAAGAAATAATTTTCTGTAATGAAAAAAACAGGTTTACAACATACAGTAAAACATATTGACCTCTATGGGTCAGGTGTGACATATGTCACATAGTCTGGTTTCTGTTAACGTTAACATGATTATGTTTTTTAACATTTAATTTACACAAAATAAGAGGCTTTTACTTCCGTAAACAAATGTTGGTCCCACGATGAATAAAGAAGCCTTATATCACTATTTATAACGTATAGTTTTAGACATAGTTTTTATTTTTTCTGCAAGGTAATTATACTTTCTTAAATCAACATTGTGAGACACTTTGTGACAAGTTTACACGATTTTGATTACAAAGGCCAGGTGAATATTATTTGATGAAAGATGTGAACAATACATTTATATGTAGAGGTTTAAGTCGTACGTGAAGTTTAACAAGTAAAAGTAAAAAATTGAGTGCAAAAGGTGCTATTGGGATCCCAGCCAATTGAGTCACACAAACGTAGCACATTGAGAAAACAATATCTGAACACATATGTAGAGTATGACATTCAGACTTGTATTTAAACACCGGCAGAGGAACGAAGCATGAATGTAATCATTCTTTGTTGTTGTTTTTTGAATACATGTGATATTGATTGTTTTTATTGTGATTGGCAGTAGTGATCTCGCCTTTCTCACCTACTCAATATTCAATTGTATAATATAACAAATAAAGAAATTGAGATTTGGGCATTCTGAACTTATAGTTTTTGACGTGTCATCTTCTAAGCAATCAGGGTTTTGCAAATTATTAAAAGGGTGTGTAAAACAGAGCAGGATATAGAGAGAACCATCTTTATTATATGTATATTTTAAAATGACCTGCAAGGTTTTAAATATAACGAATCATCTGAAAACTACAAGATCTAGCATCGATTGGGTCATGTACGTGTTGTTCTGTAGAAAGTCCTGTTTTAACTGAAATCGTTTACATCTCTGTGGGTAAAACAAATTGTGAATGCTTCTACCCAAACGATAAAAGATACATCACAAATTATACTTCACATAAGTTCACATTAAAATGATGATTTATCAACAAGTCTAAGCACCAGCTCTTTACTCCCTTTTGCTTCTAAAACCCGTATTCCAAGGTGCAAGAATGTCAAAATGACACTGCGCGACTTCGAGCGTACGACTTTGCGCACCTGAAGCGAACGTAGGCACAATTCGACAACCTGGGAGAGCTAGACAAAAGAAGGAGAAAGAAAACCTCTTTTGTCAAACGTAAGCAAAATACACTATCACTATCGTAACATTGTAGAAAGAGGACAAGAAGAAAACAAATATACTGATTCACATCCAAAGAGGTTAGACGAAAGGCGTCACAACCAGATATCATGTTATTGTGTATACACCTTACATCATCAAAGTTAACTGTTCATCCATTGCCTTACCTTTTGTTGTGTTCTAGTTGGGTTGCCTAGGTCAGACATCACTATAAAAGTGCAATGGGTATCACTTTCAAGGAACGTATTGAGATCCAATGTTTGGGTACGACTGATGAATTGTTGTGAATACAGATCATCTGATTAACTTGAAAAGATACTTTTTATACAGAATAAAAGCTGCTAATGGATTACATGATGCCATGTGTGTAAATGATCTTGTCAGATAGTTGAGCATGTTAAAACAATCTATGATCTAAGTAAACAGAGGAATGTTCTGAAGTTCGCGCGACATGAGATTGCGTATCTTGAAAGCAGGGAAGTGCCTTGTTCGTTTGCCAATTGAATTATTGTCATAATTCGTTCAATCATTACCCGTAGTTAATGCACCCTTAATGAATAATATAAGTGTATCGAATTAATCTGAGAATTCGAGTTCAGCATTTTATAAAATATGTACAGCATAAAAATGTACATAACTGTGTTCAGATGTAAAGTTGTCATGTCACACAATTTTATCAAAAAACGAAATTCGCTAATTTTCGTTTCGAAGAAATGTGGTCTTCGTTAAATGAAGCATTTTAGAACATTCGTGAAATTTGCTATTTTATCTTGAAATTTGACGTTGTAACAATATTGTTACATTTAAAAATAACAAAAGTTCTAGAATTCTTATTCTTAATTTATTTGAAATTGACATAATATCATACAGATATATGAAGAATCCAAATTCTTAAATTTATATGGCAAAATCTGAACATATTTAAAGTTAATTGTCTATCATTCGACCAGTATCTTACTTTCCTTATATTTTTGCAATCTGAAAAGTAAAAACGAAACGGAAAATAAAGTCATATTTAATATTGTATAATGTAATATACCATTACACCACCAACATACCTTCTGATCCGTTCTTAATCGCTGGGCCACAATTCGGTGTCAAAATATTTTCGAACGATCAAGAACAGATCAGAAGGATTGTTGGTGTGGTGCAATAATAATAATAATAATGTACATTTATATAGCGCATTTTTCAATTTTCATGGCTTTACATTAAAATATGTGTATAATAATATACATTGTTTACAAATTACATACATGCAAGTGAATACACAACTAAAA
>JAUUEB010167330.1:0-14194 GCA_032362205.1 Clione limacina
CCCTTTTCCCCTTCAGGTGTCTCTGTTAGAGTGTTCACTTTATTATTATCATTATCCATGCTCATGTAGGATATATTGTGATGATGCTGTCTCAACCTGTTCATATTCAGTAATTCGCTACATAATCTAATGTAATTGCCATATCCTTTGTTGAACTATCTTATTTAAAAATGTTGACTCTTTTAAAAAGCAATATTTGATTACTATTGATATTCATGCCACTCTTATGGTTTGGTTATTTGATCTGAATAAAGAGTTGATTTTGAACATTCAGCTTGAGCGTTTCATTTTTTTGTATTGCTGTATACAACTTTCAGAATGTCATATTGGAATTTTCATCCAGGACAAAATGTCCTATAGTTATTTTGGTCCAGGACATTTTTTCCTATGGTAAAAACTTGCAGGCACAGCACTGACTCACATACCGTTTTAGTTCATAGTGCAATAATAGCAAAGGTCCTTTAAAAAAGAATGATGCCTTAAAATGAGTATAAGAGCAAAATAAGGTATTAATCCTAACAATGTCTGTAGCCAAAAGAAAATTTGGTCAAAAAACAACAACTATTATCAAAATAAATAAGCAATAGACGGGAAATTTTTGTCTAACTCAGACTTGTCAATTAACGGCTGATTTTTTGTGTACGTGTGTCCTTATTTATTATCCGCTCATATTCTGTGTACGATCACACATAAATCTTTTTATCCTGGATTACGCTTGCTATCACAAATAGCCCATCATTTGTTTACTATTTATTATTCCCTACTTTGTCATGATAAATTATTGTGCGTCCATTTATATAAGCGTCCTTTTCTTTATGTATTTTTTTTCTCGTAGCAATCACTTTTCAAATCGATTTTTTTCAGCAGCCAATCTGAGAGGTTATACAGGTTTACTTACACACTACACGTAACCACATGATATGTGAACTGGGGTCATTCCCTTCATACCGTATGTAAGTATTTTAATAGAAAAGCGAACATGCCATGAACTCTATTCACTGTTTATTTGATTTCATTATCGTAACAGACTATTTACGAAGGAGTTAACCGGGGAACTCTACGTATTTGAAACATTTACTTTATTAATTTCCAAACGGGTTATACTACACGCCAGCTCATGTCTTAGGACACAAAACTGTCCATCTATCCACAGTGATGGCTCCGTCTCTCAGGTTAGTTTCATTTATCGAGGGGTGGGGGTGCCTTGATTGATCTGCATCCCTTTGCATAAACTGTTAAGTGGCAACAACCAAGTTGAGAAACAACTGAAGGGGACATTTTATGCTGTTGCATAAAATTAACTGAATTGAAAAGTCGCTTACTGATTTCAACACTTACCTATAATTTAGATCGTCAAGATATAATCATTTAATTTACCCCCCCCCCCCCTTCACATATTTTTTTCCCTCGACGAAATAGGAAATAACATGTTTTTCGGAATAGTGCAACAGATAGTGTTGTTGAAATGTTACAGTAAAAATGCATGAAACGATACAAGAAAAAATATTAATAATGAAATAACTTCGATTAAAAAGGATACATATTCATTACTAATATCAGGCGCGTAGCTTATCTTACATTCGCTGCGGTAATTAAATATTTTTTAACCCCCCCCCCTCATTTCAATATCCTGGCTACGCGCATGATTAATACAACTAATACGATGAAATGATCGATCTGTGCAAAAGAGTCATCATATTTAAATTCCACAAGCTTCTTGGTCCCATTTATTTTCCCATCAGCCATCAGCATATCCGCAGAGCTATTTAAATAATGAAATAATACTAGTAAGGTCAAAACGTCGCTTGACAACACGTGACCTACCCAACATGAACTTGCCTCTGGCGTCTCTGTCGACCAACGGTCATTGGCCTGTGTGCTCACCCAGGTCTAGCTTGCTTGCGCCCTTCAGTTACAAAAAATCCCACTGAGACTTTGTAATATCCCTATTAATAACCCATGTGAAAAACTGACCACGCGTGTTCTTAGAGATTGAGGTCGGGTAAATGTGGGTTTAGCAACTGTTTTGTACGAAATCAAATGATGTCCAAATTGGAACAATTGATATGAATCGAATGTGGTGGTCTAAAATCATCCAACTATGCCTCCATTCACTGAACCTAACAATATGATTAGGCATTATTTTCTTCTTCTTCTCGTTCCTGTGTTAATTCACACACATGTGTTTGTTCTAACGAAGTTATCAGTAATTAAACAACTGCTTTGATGGCAGGTGCCAATGTCGTTATACAACAGTAATCACGCGAATCTGTTTAGTTTTCATTTCGAAATGTCATATCTTTAGATCCCATAATCACTTTGAAACATTCGACAAATGACTTTGCGTTAATGAAACAATGCCCTAGCTTCTCGATGCATTTCACGTATCTGCTTCGACTCGGGAATTTGCAAAACAAAACATCGCGAAAATAATTGTCCAATCAGAAAGGTGAAGTAAGTTCGACTTTTTCAGACATTGTTTACTAAAAATCCTTAGAAATGTCCTTCAATTATATGTGCTATTTAGTAGCGGAGCGCATATGACACTTTTTCCCTGGCCTTAAGATTTTCAAACTTGCCGTCAGTACAAAAAAATAAATATTATATAATCAATCTTTCAACTTTCAAGGCTGAAACATATTGTCATTTTCAGATACTGTTGAGGAAAATATGTCAATTCATCAAATATGTCGATTTGTAACTGTTAATGATATTGGCTGATGAATAAGAGCCAGAAGTGTTTATACATCAGACAGTCCAATATATAATGTTGTCCGGCCAATAACACCCCCTTGAATGTTTATTCATTTTATTTAACTAAAATGGTCAATGGGTGTCAAAAAGTGCAGAGAAAATGATGAAATGCGATATTTGCCAGCTTTTACGAGGCGTCTAGTGAAAAGAAACTGTTAAAATTTACGGAAATAAAATACCCACCCCCTGCACTCACAAATAAAGAGAAGTGTCATGAATAGGCGGCATATACATTGTAATCATTTCTTTACCAACAGCTGTGAAGAATATGTTATTAATATTTTGCGAGGGTTAGAATGTAGTTAATGAAAATAATATTATTTCGCTTCAATCAGACATATTCTTGGACCAGTTTTATTAATGTAGAAAGTATTCTAGATCATTTTACAAAATGCCTTGTCTTGGAGAAATATGCAAGCATTTTATTTGGAGAACTTGTTCTAGAAGCTGACAAATTATAAGGATATGTCGAGTAATCGTTGTCTTCCTATTTCTTTTTTTTTAATAATGATTTTTTTGAAATTTTGAATTGATGTCAATGATGACATCATGATGTGTCCATCACCATTTAAGTACTTAATCAACATTGACATATTTTTTAAAAAATATGAAGATAATAACATGGTTATTGGTGCGGATAAGAATTTAATAACTTAATATTAATCTATTTCCAACCTTAATGAGACAACACTTTGATAATCGATCGGACCCGTACTTACGATCTGACACGCAGGGCAAGGAAAGATAACAAAATGTGGTTCTTCACTCTCAACTAATCATCTGTATGACATGAAAGTTCTTATTTATGGCTGATTGTACGTTACAGAATGGTGTTCAGTAAACATTAGCCTGTAAGACGAACAATTATTTTCCCGATTGAATACGCTAATAGAAAAATGAAATGAATAAGAATAAGAAAGAATAGAACAAAGAAACAAGTAATGAGTTGATTTTTTGCATACAATTGTTTTTTTCTTCCGCAGTGACCTTTGAGTCTATTGTTAAGAATTGTATGTTGACTGATTTACGTAAGTAACGTTTTGGTTTCTGAGTTCATGTTTCGTTTTGTTTGTCACGTATACCATCAAACCAGTTCGGAACAACGTCCGATTAATTACGTCTACAAAACTTCTATTTTCGAACATATTTCAACGTAATCCCAACGTCAGATTCCAAAGTCAGCCCACGTCAAACCATCGAGTGTTGCCCGCTGGGAAGGTTTATGAGGACATCAAATCAATTATTCTTAGAAGCTCAAGCAAATATGCATGTCGGAAGTTCAAATGCCAAAGGTGGCATGATTTGTCATTTTTCTTATATGAAAAGATGATTTTTTCGCCATTCATTATCATTGCATGTAGTTGTTATTCTTATTCCTAATTCATGTTTTAATATTTCATATTACAGCCTGTGATGGGGCACGAGGGAAACGGGAGTTGCATCTTCTTCGAGACCCCAAGTGACGTTTTTAAAGTAGCGTGAAGAGCGAAAACTTTCAATAAAATTCTATGTCCCTTTCATGTTCCTCTGCTGCCCCCCCCCCCAAAGGATGTCACATGAAAAATATAGAAGAATACAACATTGTGCAATTGCAATTTGGCGGAGAATATGTTGTCTTATAAGCGCATAGACAATTAATGACGATAAAGCCAACATTGTTCAGCTAACAGGCTTCAAGTGTCCGGGATCAATCGGATGTTAGTAAGGAGTTTTAGATTAGATGCGTTGAACTTTGAAATGGAAATGTATTCCGAGTATCAATAGAACAGTTACATAGTATGACAACTATTGAAGACAACATTGGTAACCTGACAGGTATACGAATATAAAATAAACAATAATTTATTATTTAAATCCATCTCTTTTAATCATACAAACTTTTAAACGCAAACTAGACGATAAATATAAACGTAATGAAAGAATAAAATCTACTCAAAATTATCTGCGTTATAAAACTTGAAGAGTTTCGATTAAACTCTTGCAAAATCACATGCTTTTATAAATCACACCTTTAACAAGTGAGTCGGTGATCCAATATATATATTCTGTATGATTTAATATTAATTAATTATAATGAAATGAAATGAATATCAATACATTAGGAGTTCTGAGAAGAGACATTACAACAAGTTATGATATATTACCGATGAAAATCACAGTTAATAAAGTGTTGTCAACAATACATGTACACAATTCAAATAAGCAATTCAAATCAAACACTTGTAGGTTCACAGGATGCACTATGTTGTGGATAAACACAATCATATGATGCCTTGAACTCTTTGAAAAAAACATCATAAGCATGTGCAGTACAAAATATCAATACAAAACAAAGACTTAAAACGCTAGCATGTAGCAAGACTCAATTTTATGTAATTAGAAAATGTCAAGCTTGAACAAGAGTGAAACATTCGTAATTTGATGTTCATTGCAAGAGGACATAACACGTGACTTGTTCAGGGCAACAGTGGAATGCATTCTGCTATATGGCTCCACAACACGGGCACTCACAAAGACAATTGAGAAACAGCTTGATGGCATATATACCAGAATATTGAGAGCAGTGTTGAGCATATCTTGAGAGAAGTTTCATAAAGGACACGAAACTATATGGAAAGATCCCACCACTAGCAAGGAAAGAACACGATGGGCTTGCTCTGCTTGGGAGGAAAGATGAGCTAGCTAACGAATTACTGCTGTGGAGACCCAATCATTGACATGCCGAAAAAAAGTCTATGCAAAGCATCCATAGACAGGCTGCTTCATGACACTGTTTGTAATACTGATGTAATTGATTCAATTGAAGCAGCGATGAAGGACAACGGGAATGATTATAAGAGTTCAATTGGTCCGATATGTCTGCCATTGTAATAGAAGTAGCAGTAGTAGTGTTTATGTACAGTAATCGTTTAAATGTATGAAATAGATGAAATAGATGAAATGAACATAATAATGGGTCAATGTTATAATGTGAAAGTGAACACTAATATCCTGTAATTGTATCACCCTCGCTTAATCATTTATTACAAAGAAGATGGTGTAGTCAATATGAAAACACACTAAGATACAGTATTTGATTCCAAGCAGTAAATGTATAAAAGTTATATATTTGTTTACAATTATGTTACATAGAATACCGTGTTTATATTAACATGGCGAACATTCTTACAACTTTGATCTAATCTAATTTTATCATGAATAGTTATCATCTACACTTGGATAACAATTGTGAATTCCATAACACTATTTACTGTTAAAACGTATAAAGTCATAAACTCCGTAATGATAGCCTGGTAGCCAGTTACCCAGGGGCCTCGGATGTTTCTTCCTGTAGCTGGATGTAGAAATAGATCCCCCAGTGCACATTCCTGTAGCCTATCATAGTTCAGAGCCTCTGACTACAGATATAGTATACACAGTTTTAGAACACTCAAAATGATAATCAGAAATGTTATCAGGACAGTTTTTTTCAAAACGTTAACAAAGCATTAAACCAAACCTCGCGGAGTAAAATATAAACCAAGCATAACTGGCAAAGTCCCAGTTGTCACTGCATGAAGATACCCTCACAGGAAGCTGAGCCTTTAGGATTTCTCTTAAAGAGTCTTTGGAAGAAAGAGACAGGTGACGGAGTACGTGCCCGGGCGGGAAGTGTTGGTGGAGGTGCAAGACCTTGTTCTGAGTGTGGAAGTAGCTGAAGTCTGATCTGTCCCAGCGTCCCTGCAACCAACGCGTCAACTTGATGGTTCAGGGCGGCTGATGTTTCTGTATACTTGCAGTCAAACATCATCGCTATCTGACGGGCCTCTGAAATGTGAACAAACCAAGAATTATGCATCGACCAATATTTTAGTTATACAGAACTTGCTTAGAAATATCACGGGCAATAGCTCATTTTTACAAGCCTCAGTGGATAATATACAAAATAAGATTAATTGTTATATCCTATTTAATCTGTGCATTTTAAAAATTCCTTTAGCAACGGAACACTCTGTAAAAAGTTTCTATCAATATGCCGGATGGCCAAATAAAAAAATGCCTTGAACTACACAGTTAATATTCCAGAACTTATATGGATAAGGCATCTGCTTTTTTGTTATTTAGGTTTTACTCCTTTTTATTTAACATCTGTGCTATTAGTACTTATGCTATACAATTCGTTTTAATATATTGCCCTGATAAGGTGAAATTTCCTATCAACACCTCTATTTATGCTAGATTTTTTTTTACTGAAAGTTTTAAATTGATTAATATTAAGATGGTGAAACAAATCACATTTCATGAGATAGCAGTTCATGCAAAAAACTGACGTTCACAAAAAATTAAAATATGTTTTCATAAAAAAAATTGTTTATCATATCATGCCTACATATTAAAATAATTGACTGTTTTTGTTATAAAATTAGCTTTATTTGATTCCTGATGCTCATGATTGTATGAAACATTTAAACAATCTGTTTTTAAATGCATGACATATTGAACCTTTTGATCAGGAGTTACAAATACTCTAATACAAACTTAACACAACCTACATTATTGATCAAAAACGTGAAACTTTACGGCTATCCACTTAGAGTGAGTACATACCATCTTGTGTAACACTTAGAGTGAGTACATACCATCTTGTGTAACTTGACGTTTCCTAACAAGATCAGACTTATTCCCCACTAAGATAATAGCACGGTCGGTACCCATGTTGACCCTTAGCTGTCGTGCAAGGTCTGACGCCACAACAAACGAGTTCCGGTCTACGATGGAGAAGACGACGATGTAAGCATCCACGTTGATGTCATCTAACTGATAGGCCTGGATACAACAAGGGTCATAGGTCAGTTATGAACAAAGTATTTAGATCTACGAGGCTAAAGCATGATTAATGAGATCAAGGGTAGGTATGGAATTACATTTCGTGGTTCGAGCTTTGTATTTTCATTATTCAAACAACAAGAAAGAAATATTATACAAATAACACTTACATAAAAGATACAATGGATGAGAGAAGAAGAAGTACGCAATTGATATTTATAATGCTTTAAACGCGGATGATGATGATGATGCTGAAGATACTTTCGTCTGAAATGTGATGAAAACAATATCAAAATTAAAGAGATCGGGTACTTACATCAGTGCCATCAATAAACTCCATGACAGATTCCTCACCATCTAATGAAACATGAACTGGAATTGTCTCTATATCACCATCAACTAGAGAGAGATAAATTTAGATTGGGGATCATTAAACAAAGATAGTTAGCAAATCAATACTTTAAACATTTTACTCCAGGTGGACGTTAGCTAATTGCCAAGGTGAAAAGTGCAAATAGAGGGTTAAATAGTCCTAATGATTATAGAATCGTAAGAAGAAGCAATAATTGGATCGTTGGGCAACGGGAGAAGTGTCGATAAAAGGTCAATCAAATCAGGGTCTTGAGGTTAGGAATTATTGCTTCTTCTTAATATTCCCTCTCGATTTCGTTCGATTCGACGTTATATTCGTAAAGACATGCATAACCAACCCTTTTTTCTGAATATAGAATCATATAATTCAGCATATATCGTCTAAGTACTACATCATTCAAAAAGTAATGCATAATGGTTGATACAAGTCTGATGTTTAAAAGTATAGTGAAGTATCTTACACCAAATTAAAGAAGAAGGTCTCAGGATTACATTTTATATCATCAATATATGCTCCTTGTCCTTTGATGGCTTTGGTCCATCTTTGAACTAGGCCTTGTATACCCCTGCGGTAGAACTCTTGGAGCTGGTTTCTGAGCCAAGTCGTCAGAGTTGTCCACCCCATAGGGGTGATTGTCTCCCTTGCCCTGTCACTGGTGTGGCTTGGCCCGTTGTTGTGATGAAAGAGCACCCTGTCCATGGCCAGTCCTGGTATAACTCGTAGAATTCTTATCTTAAGTTTATTTAATGTTTAAATATATACTTCAGAAGAGAAATCCTTCGTCAAGTTTTGTTTTATTTAACGGTATAGTTGTTAAGCAGGGACGACCGGCGCAGGGCTTCTCTTGCAATGTTTGAACGCAAGATTGAATCATCTCTTCTTCGTCTTTATCTCCAACGATAATAGAACCGCTTTGTCGATACACAAACCTACAAATTGTTGACTGATCTAAAGCTTTGTCTTTGAAAACTTTTTCCAGTCTTTTAACAATTTCTGACGTTTATTCCTTCAAAATGAAGAAATATAACTACAGCTCTTTGTCTTCAACGCAATGCCATTAGGGAAGCCATCTTGAAGTGACGTCATTCCCTTGGAAACGCATAACAAGTAAAATTCAAATATCCCGCTTCGAGGAAATACCCAAATGTAGGTACATGCAAACTTTCATTCAATTTGAATTTGAATTACTCGTGTTATTTAACTTGATGCATTACTTTTTGAATGATCTATGTAGGTATTATCAAAGGCAAATGTTTATATCTTCAAAATTTGATCTTATTTTTTCATTTAGAATTTAAACATGTTTTGCCTTATTTATACAGAAACTAGAGAAGTGTCATCTTATGAAGAGAGCATTGGAAAACCTAAAAAATCGAATTAAATTGGCTTGTGATGTCATATATTATAGAAACCGATGTGAAAAGGATAACAAGTGCAGATCCCTCTCTAAAATGTCATGTTTTCATTATAATGTGTATGAACCTCTTAGATATCGAGTTGTGGCTGATGGCGTTAATCGACTCACCTATTGTCGCATTATTGTATGTTCCCATATATTCTGAACTGCTAAACTGTCGGCTAAGTGCAGTTTTGCCAACACCTTCATCACCTTGTATGACAACACTGTGGACCGAATAGAAAGAATAGATAAAATATATCTATATGACCTTCATGTGCTATAATGTAAGAAATATTTCAATGTTTGTTTATATTTAAGATTTTTGCTATATTTGTCTTTCAAACACTCATTTTTTGACATTTTTGGAGAAAGTTCAATCTGACTATCTCTGAAGTAGTTAGGAACTTTGGCTCTATCAAGCGTCAGTCTGTGAGTTATATTCGTAGCATCTGCAAGTTATTCAGCTGTCCAAACTTCTTCAATTAAATAATTTAAGGACAAAACAATCAAGTACATGCTGTTGTGGATGGTTTCAAGTCAGTTAGTGTTAAAGACTTCTTCGACGGATCTTCAATGTGTACAGTAACTGTGTGCTGATTGACGCATGTGAGTGCCGTATTGTCTGCAGAAATTCCACGGTTCTACTGATGACGGTCAATCCCATGCTTATAGTAAATTTTGTAGTTGCAAAGCACAGACCGTTTCCCTAATGTAATTACTTATACGTACACATTAACCCCAACAAGACTCGCTTCGTCTTTGTAATGACCCATCTGTGTAGATTAATGCATCACCTGACTTTTGGTTTTGCTCAATAAGTGTCATGATTTCGGCGTTTTTGGTATTTGTTTGCAACACTCTCACCCCGGTGTGGTGAACTCGTTTGTGAAGTTAACATTATGTATTCTGGAATTACTTTATCAGTGAAACTGGTGTCGAACAAGGTAGGTATCCTCAAGTTACATAAGACATAATACCCGACTCCAAATGACCCTCTTGCTGTGTCCTGATGTTGTCCTAAGTGTTATATTGAGTCTAGAATTACAGGGCATATGTTAGCTCCAACCATATAGGTCAATGTTAAATTGCATTCCTCTCCTTTTCGTTGATATGATCACAGATTAAGGTGTCACGAAAGGTCCACGTGTGCAAAGTAGCAACAATTCAATCAGAGTAGGTGAGTATCTCTTCACACACTTGTTTAAATACATCATTTAAAAGTTTATTCGAGCACATTTGATAGAATGTTCCCCAAAGTCAAAAGCCAGCTTTCTAAAATGTAGCTTTTCTAAAATTTAATTGGCAACCTAATTTAAACAGTTATCACTTGGGTCACTTTTTATACCTTTTAAGGTTTCCGGAAGTGAACAGCGAGTTGAGAAACGTAGCCAAATACCCTTGGCAAAGAAAAGGTCTTTGTTACATAAAACAAAATATATTAATTTTATGACTTGAATTATTATCGTCTTGGCTCTCGAATTTCCAAACGTTAGATAAATGAGCTTCTATTTCATTATATGATATATGAGTAATGATAACCATCGTTGTCGCTACTAAAGTCCATTTACGCCTATATCCTTTTTTCCACGCACAATTATATTGTGCATTGGTATATTTTCTTCTTGTGTGTGTGTGTGTGTGTGTGTGTGTGTGTGTGTGTGTGTGTGTGTGTGTGTGTGTGTGTGTGTGTGTGTGTGTGTATGTGTGTGTATTCTTTTTTAAAACCAGAAATATTTGTGAAAAATTGACGGAGTTATGGCCCGTATTGAGATTTTTTGCTATATGTTCTTTGTTAATTTGTCAAAAACAAGTTGTGGTCACATAATCAGATTTAAAAATCTGAAATCTTCTAGTGACTATTTAAACCTAGCTTTCACAATCTTTTGAATAATCATTTTTTTGCTATATGTCTTTGTTAATTTTTTGCAAACACGTTGAGGTTTCATCGTCAAAGCTAGAAATCCGAAACTTTGCACAGAGGATTAATTCGTAAGTCACTAAAAGCTGGAGTCTAATGTTTTGCAAAAAAAAACCCAGTTTTGACAGAGTTATGTTCATGTTATGCTTTTCATGTACGCTATTTTGGCAGTGGACGCATGGTTGGGAGTAAGACCCTGAAATATTGCACGCAGGCTCTTCTAGCGAACCTCTAAAAATATTTTCCTCAACTTTTTGAAAAATATGTTTACATAATATAAGTTATGGCTCTTGAGTTGTTTGCTATGATCTTTATTACTTGTGTCTGAAGTGTGTGGTTGTACTCTCTAAGAGTACTCATTTTTCTAGTTTATTATTGTGTTAATGCACTAAATTTATTCTACCCTATGGTTCGATATAACCCCTATAATATCGTTAGAGCAACATATTAAACCAAGCCTGTTAGCAGCTGTCACCAGCAATTGCTCAAACGAGATCAATATATGTATACTGAAGGCCGAATAACAAAAGTCTAGACAAATATAGATATTCAAGGGAAAAGGGCGACAAACGACAGACATAAATTATGTCCTTAATAACTAGGTTTGGAAACGGTAACTAGCTTTTAGCGCTATATCTGGACATATTTCTTCTGCTTTGACGTAAATCTATAACAATGTCTGATATGGTGAATTGGCTGAGTCTAGGAAGTGTAGCACAAAACTTTACTAATGTCAATTCTATGGTATCTGGGCGATATTTACGCTGTCTCTCATTTCTACGACGCTGAACACCCTTAGGCTATAATTTTTTTCAAATTTATCTTACATGGCCCACGAAGGGAAGAAATAAAACTAAAAAGAGACAGAAAAATGTCCAATTATCTCAGATGTACTGTGACAAGATGTTTTTACTTAATTATATAATTCATCATTCAACAAAAGTTGTTAATATACATCACTAAAAAAAGAAAATCCTGTGCGATACAATAAGATACCATATTTGAGACGATACCATATTCTATTTCATGATCAAAACTTTTAACTAAAATACAACTTGTACTTACCGGAAGTATGAAGTTCCTGGTTGTAGTTGGAATTTAGATGATGATGATGTTGTGTTTTGTGACGTAGAACCTGAACTAGCAGAACTATCACTGGAGGCCTGACTTAATGTCCGATGTCTACTGTCAAACACTGATGACGGTGCATATGTCCCTGAAAATAGAATACAAACTATCAAATTATAGTGTAATCATTTAATTCAACAATCGGAATACACACTAAGAAGACTCATACTTATTTATTGCAAACATCCATATTTTAATATCGGTGTTATCAAGGTAAAGATGGCATTTCATGTACTAGTGAGGTTGGTCATTTACTTGATGGCTTTACTATGGGATAATTAGTGACTGAATACCTTTAGAGTGAGTAGCCTTAGAGACTGAATACCTTTAGAGTGAGTAGCCTTAGATACTGAATACCTTTAGAGTGAGTAGCCTTAGAGACTGAATACCTTTAGAGTGAGGAGCCTTAGAGACTGAATACCTTTAGAGTGAAGAGCCTTAGAGACTGAATACCTTTAGAGTGAAGAGCCTTAGAGACGGAATACCTTTAGAGTGAAGAGCCTTAGAGACTGAATGGCTTTGGATGAAACAAAAAACTGAAGTTGCCGTTGGTATCTAATACAAAAAAGATAGATATAAAACGTGCTCGTTGTTTACATCAAAAAATCATTGTACTTCGTTCTTCAAAATCAATGAGGTAGTTTTGAAATTGCTCTGGCTCTGTGTCAAAGAGAGAGACCCAACTGTATGTGTCTTTTAACCATCAATACAAAAGCAATCTTTTATGGTTATTTACATCGCTTCAAATAATACATTTATAGTCAAATTATCGACACAATTTGTAGAGACAAAAAGTAAAATATAACATGATTATTTCTTACGTTTCCCAGAGACCTTTCTTTTTCTCTCCTTGTCTTAAGTACTTTGTCATCGTTTTAAAAAATGACTTACCTTTACTTGAGAGCACATTCTCATATTTTTCCTCTAAATGCACTTTACTCCCACTTGACATGAGACTATTGTCACGACTTGTCTTTCGTACTATATCACCGACATTTACCACACCTTTTGCTGTCGTCGTGAATGATCTGGACAAAGAGAAGAATGAGATTAAAGTCAATTGTTTCAAAACAAAACTTATCAATGTTTGATATTTCAGACACCTATTTTCTTATATTTTTATAATCTTAACGACTGATACATAACAAAACGATATTGAAATACATTCGACATCACTGGAAAATATTTAACTATGTATACCGGAGTAAATCAGTATAATAAAATACAGTATTTCAGATATGAATATTTTCTTATGTTAGAAAGGGACATGATGAACGGACAACTTATTCACCAAATCGAATCAATAACCAGATAACATATGTTCTTTACAATCTAAAAATGGAAATGTCGGTGTAAAGTACTTGAAATTCCATAACATTTCTGCACTAACATATTATTTCATTTTCTAAAGTCCCCGACCTCTTCACCGGGATGTTTGCTCAGAAATATACGAGAGAAAAAATGTCCTTGCTAACACAACTCCAAGTTAATCTAAAATGAGATAAAACCCGTTAACACTCCAAAGACATACAAGAAGAAGCTGTGATTTAAAGGTTAACAAGGAAGTTCACCCAAATACTTTCTTCAAGAAAAGAAGACAAGAGTTAGAAATAAGAAGATGGCCGCGGGTCATGAATCTCGATCTCTCAACAAGTGGCAATTAGGTACGGGAAAAAGAGTCATCATATTGAGGGAACTCTGTCGATACACTTCTGATCTTGTCTTGTCTTGCCACATTTCAAATCTTAGAAAAATGTCTGATGAGAGCTTCTTACATCCTTTCCCCTATCATCTAGTTTACATTTTCTTACTTTCT
>JAUUEB010167552.1:0-14193 GCA_032362205.1 Clione limacina
TTGCTGCTTCGACGGGTTTTAAACCTCAAATTAAAGTCAATGTTTTTTGTCGTTAAGTCATTTTTCATTTCAGTGTGCGTTTACTTGTTTTCAGTGTGCTCTAGATTGTTCACACATTTTATAATTCTTAGGTTCATGAGTTGTTTATTCATCATTTCCATTTACAAGTTAAATAATCCTATGCAAAATTAAATTTCCTTTAAATTGGTAATAAAAACCTTGGTGTTGGCTCAATTACTGCGTTGTTAAAGCGCACACAAAATTGTTTGAATAATTGTGCCGTTAACAGGTTCCAAGGTATTCTAATATATTAATAGTAAGTGATGGGGAGGGGGGTTTGAGAAGAAAAATTTCACCACCACCACCCTCTCGACTATTTTGACCGCAGTAGATTAACACGATTGTTGTTTTGTTTTCTGTGTCTGTGTCTTTCTTTGCCATGTTCCCGGCACCTATGGTCGAACAGCTTGACGTCTTAAGGTAGTGTGTAAACGTGTGGTCTGACGTCAAGAACGTGGATCGGTACAGCCAGTGCTCCCACTTGCCAAGAATGTTTCTTATTTCAGCAAATTTTACATCCAGAAGGAAGGTAGAAGAAAATCTAAATTAGAAGGAAATGGAAGGACATTTTAATTTCTAAAGAATCAAGTAAGGAAATCTGTTCTTTGCAAGAATTTTTCAACGAAAGTACAAAAAATGCTTTAGATTTGCATCATCTTTACATTAATTTCAAAATGGCCCCCAAAAAAATTCCGATTTTTTTTTCTTACTGGGAGGAAATTTTGACGATAAGAAGGAACAAATAAGGGATTTCTAAACCTCCAAAGTGAAAGCATTGGGTACAGATTGAGTGGAAATAGTCCATTATCGCATTGTGGGTACTAATTTGACCCTCTTGTGGTAAAAGGAGATTGTAACACTGCCAAAAGCACTGTTTTTAAGTCATATCTCAAGCTTCAGGACGTTTAGCCGCTTTACTCCATGGACCTCTCTTCTCAGACCTTTTGTTCATTTTGCTCAATGAAATAGTTTTGATTGTGCTATAGAACAAATACAAATACTTTAACGATCATTGTTGCTGTTCTTTAATTTTACTACAATGGTGTAATGCATAATATCATTATAATATCAATAGGGCGTATAAAAAATGCAATGCGTTTTAGTAGAGAAGAAATGTAAAACGTGGTTGTATCCCTGGAGGAGGAATTTTAGCATACAAAACTGAGAGAATATTTAACTTATCGATGTAGAACTACTACACACGGGATTAATGTTCTTTTCCAAAAAGCCGCATAGACAAGGTTTACAGCATCATAAGTATTTCCCTGTCTAGGCTCGATGCAAATTCCAATATGTCTAAATGCTTTTTCTATTTTTGTTCAAGCGCCACAGTACAGCTTGGCCGAGCTTGTCTTATTGACCAGCCCATCGAATTAGGAATCAACTGCTCATGAATACTACCATGGTCACCATCAGTAGATATACAATTGAAGTGAATTTTGCAGAGGAGAGGGAAGCAGCCATGGATTTGTGTCGTCCGTGATGATCCCGACACTGTTTACAGGAAAAGACTAGTTAGTAGGTATTTTCGTGTTTTGCACTGGCCTCGTCAGGATTTCAGACGTGAGTGAAGTTCACTTTGCTAAGGTCGGATATTTGGGGATAGTTTCGCTATCTTTTTACCTAACCTACTTGATAAACGGAGACGTAGTGAAATGTTTCTCATAATTGAAAAAAATATATCATAATACTTGTCGATGATTAAGATGATATTCCATTTACATAAATGTTGCGTTATTAACGAACTAAACAAAAACTTGATTTGAATATGAAAATCCACTAATGCCAATATATTTAGATGTCAATGTAATTTTCAAAGTCAAAGTCGCATTTGTTCAACATTTGACCATGAAAGCTTTATTTAAACCTTGAAGCTGATCTTTTATTGAATATAAATGTCAATTTGAAATCCTCGTGTTCAAAAACATCAGACATAAAAGTTTGATCATTGGTATTTGCAGGACAAATTTTTCCGCTAAAAAGTGACCCAATGTCACTTTTATTATTTTATTAGTTTTTTTTTCTATTGATGAGGTATAAGGCTTGAAATATTTAAATTCCTCGAGACAGAGGAAATTGAAAAAGACAATGGAAACAATATGCATTATCAGATATCCTTACTATATATAATCAAAAATAGACGTCAATAGATAAATCTGTCAATGGTTTTAGTTTTAGATATGATATTGATTACTTAATGTATGGATAGGTGATATCCCTTTCGATATATTTATGTATCTCTCTAAAATAAACTACAATTGCTTTTATATAAAAGGAAAAAGAACGTATCAACCCCGCGGGAATTAAGACTCAGTTGAAAACACGTATAACATTTGGGGAAAATAGACAAAACAACGAAACAACGGATGTGTAATACATACAGACCAGTGCGCTCATTCACTTATAGATGTATACGATATCGACAGATTGTAGCTGCATGGCTGAATGCATCGTATGTGAGTAATGAGCTTTTAATTACCGCGAGTTTTACTTTTACATTTGTATGGCAAAGCCACGTGGCTGCATCACGGGGCTCTCACTAAGTACTTGATTTTATTAACTTATGATGTTGTTGATTTACGATTTTACAAACGATGTAACTTATTACCAGTTAATTGTACTTGTAGATTGTAGATGCCCCGTTCTCTGAACTTGTAAGACAGATTTGCCAATTAGGACAGACGTTGAAATTATTATTTTAAATCTCTTTTACATAAACCAATGAACACAAAAACGCCGGAACAGAAAACGCAACAACGATTGTTAAACGCAGAACGGGAAAACGCAACAACGACGGCTTGATTTTTTAATCTTCAAGAATGCAAAAATTAGGCTTTAAATAAAATAAAAATATCGCCACACGATCCGCAACACATGAAACTATAAGAAAAGTATCACTTGTTGATCTAAAACTTCATAGAAAAAACGTGCTAGATCAATTATAATAAGATTACTAGATTGTTATCACTGCATGTCTTGTTAAATACATGTATATTAGCTTTTTATGTTTTGCAATGATTTCACATTTGTTTTGAATGTTTAAATAATTTGTAAACAATTTACCTCTGAATATACATTGATATAATAATATATGGCATTTATATAATGCAATTCCACGCCTTACAGGCCTGCTCAATGCGCTTTACATGAAAGTATTACCCCGACAGGCCAAACGAAGACATACTTGCACACATTCAGAATACACCATGATGGATCAGCCGGTTAAGCGACTCACTCTGGTAATCTTACATAGAAGCATTCACTGCCTATAGTCGGGTACCCAATACTGCTGGGTGGACAGGAGGGCGGCAGAAAAATCCGAGAGAGTCATCGGCGGGATTCGAACCCGGACCTTCCGCATCATGGTAAGCGAGTGCACTGACCACTACGCTACACGCGCCATCTATATATTTTTTATATATATATTTGTGAGGTGGTTAACATGAAGAGTAATTTTAGAGTATGTTGACGTAAATAAGAGTGTGTGAGATTGAAAATGCGAGTTAAAAACAGTTCGATTTCAATAAAAGAAATATATTATAAAAAAGAACACAAGTAAATGCACTCATGCCCAACGCGTATTGTATGGATTCCTAAAATAGACGTGCTTCCTCATGAAAACATCAACAGCACGAATTGCGAAAGTTTTATGTTTTTATTATGACTCTAACATAAGCTCGTCTGATTCTTGATCGGTCAACCAGGGATCGATACTCCTGAAGTCCATCGGATAAAGAACATTTGTAAAGGTTATCATTGTCAAGTGAGTGACTATTATATCATGAATGTCATATATTTTGGTGATATTATGTATAACATAAGACTATATCAGTGAGGCGTCTGTGATAGCTTTCTAAGACTGTGGTTACTGACTTAACTCAACTGTCAATTTGTATTGGCAATTTGTCAATTTGTTTGTAAATTTATTATCTTTTCTCCTATCTGTAACTGTTTAGCCATATTTGATTTTAATCATTTTGATTTATCTTAGTTTGAATCATCTTGATTTGTTGGTATTTATAGAAAACATTCTCATATGTTGATGCATTTTGACCTGGGTTTTAATGAAATAAGGTTTTGGATCTTAAAATTGTTTAACCCGTGCCATAAAACAGGTAAGAATGTTTCAATTTTTTTTAAATGTACAGACCACAGCACTGTAATGTAAAACGTGTTAAGAAAAATATTATCATGTTTCATAATTATAATTTGATAACGTATCAGCTTCATACAGACGGATTGATAAAGTTAACTTAAGTTATGAATGAATCAACACCTGTTGTCCGAAAAAAGTGTTCATTGGTAATTAACTGAGCTGTGTCTCCATGAGTTGGCTGTTGAACACTTTATTACTAGACTTATTATACGATTCTGGCAACAACACATCCTTTTTTGATTATTTATGGACTGCTCTGCTTTTGATCATATGCCTAAAAATCAAAGGTTATATTTTATGGCGTTGGAATGGTTCGTTACGCGAAGATGTGTTAGTTCAAAATAATTATTGGCATCCTTCAACCTTTATATGTCATTGACCTTAACCAGTCTTAAGTGATGTTTGGTGCATGTTTCTCAATTTTAGCAAGGTATGCATATGTGTGTTGCATGTCTGTTTTTTGATTAAAAATATGAATAAGTTGTTGTTTATTTATTATAGTTCTTTAATCTTCCCCTCATAAAAGATTCAAAAGAGTATATAAGGCACTGCTGTTTTGTTAAACAAATACCTCATGACAAAAAAACAGAATCAAATTAAATATGGTATTAATAGCCGTGAAAAAGAAAACATTTAATGTATGCAAGCAGACTGAAGAAGACTAATGTTTGTCATGATAAATGCCTTCTGCGCTTATCGAACGACGTTAATTTGAGTCAAATTATATTGCAAACCACTTCTATGCCCGTACTATTTTACTATATCTCGGGTTCAAAGCACTTCCAACACATAGAGAAGACGCAAAATGCAGCGCAAAACTAAAAAGGTAGTTACAGCCTGTGAATCAGCGAAATACCTAGGATTTAACTTACAAGATCAAATTTAACCAAAGACTGACAAACGCCAATGCCTTTGCAAGAGGTGACCTATTTGGGTCTAGTGTTTCAGGATGAACAAGCGTGATCAAACCTTTTTCCAACGAATTTTATTCTAGGGAGAACGACTAAATCGGGCTAATCTCATTGTCACACCGGCTGACCTTACCGTACCCGTTGACGCTTGTTATTATTCTTTTATAGAATAGACATAACATCGCTCACGTCAGTGGCGCGTAATTCCTAGAGACAACAACTCACGAAGTTGTCATTGCAGATCGAGACAGCGTTTGTCTTTCACTTTGAATTCAGATAGACGACAGACTAGAGGTAACAAAAACTTTCTATTTGCTAAATAAACGTATATACTTTTGTATGATTAAAATGTAAATAGCTGTATGCACACAAGGTATATTCGCGGTGTTGTTTGGATTTCAAGATGGCGTCGCGAACTCTCGCAACCTCTCGCTCTCAGAGCGAATATGAGGTATTTGAGAAGTCAAACGCCACTTGACGTGCGTGGTAGAACTTTCTATTCTACAACTTATTTAAAAAAATGTAATTAGGTTTTTGAGGGATTCGATCCCACGATATTCTGCATGATAGACAAACGCTTTTATCCATTACACCACAGAACCGATAAAAAGTATCGTCAAAAATAAGTATATATTATATACCAGTTTGTTACACACAAATAGGCGTATATATGTGCAGTATAAAGTCCAATTCGGCAATAACAATCATATTTTCGGTACAACAACACCGCGAATTTCCCTAGCCGGCTAGTTGCATAGCTATATTTATGTAATTACTTTATCATTTCTTAAAGCAAATATAAATAACTCTTCCTATGGTTTGGAATTTATAATCTTTTTGTAACAATAACATACGTCCACAACCATGTATTGATAACTGTGAATCTATATTAATTCTGAGATGTTGATGATTAAACAAAGTAAACGATCTCATAAGATCGTAATCATTCATAAACTTTTAGTATCAATGGGTTAATGCTAAACGTACCTCTTACGGTATTAACGGAATACTTTGTGTTAATCCTTGGGTAAATGTATTGTCACAACATGTTACTTGTTGGTGACGTAGGCATGGTAGTTAAGTGTATGTGTGGTTGCTAAGACTGATTGGCACAGTAAAGGTGTATGACTGTCAAGTCCGTCAGCGGCAGAATATTATCTAAAAAGATGAGTGCACTCTTTGTATATAGATACAGTACAATGAATATAAAAATACGTCAAACCATCAAGATGAATTATTTGTGAACCAGTGGTATACAAGATGTCAGACGCCTTAAGATCTTTCCTTTCCAACGTTCCAACAGCCTACATGTAAACGATAGATTACAGAGAAGCGAACCCATGTCCAATTTACAGATATTCTAGATAGTCAATCTTAATAAATGATGTATTTTATTTTGTAACTATTATGTTTGATGTTAATTAAATAATGTTAAGGGGTCAGACATCGACTTTGTTTCATTTATAACTTTTATTTGACCAAGTTTTGTATTTAGTTTTTGTATACAGGACCTGTTGACACCCATATTGCAAAATAAAACCTCTTATATGGATTGCAGAACATTAACCGCGATATATACCATTAGACAAGCCACTGTCTTTACCTGAATCCCCAGTTTCCATTTGATGGACTTCTTAAAGGACTAGATGGTTGAAAGAAACTTCAACACTAATGAGGGGCCAAATAAAACTATCGCCATTTAGAGCTATAAATCCTGGGCAATGTCAAAAAGTATTATACAATCTCCTCTTATAACTCAGATGAAAGTAGTTGGTATTTTTGACTGATAGTTTATTTGTTAGCTACTTGCTACTCTTGTCAAATTAAAAGAACAGTTAATTCACTCATTCAAGTGTTATACCGTTGCAGTCGGGTCTCATGTCATTAGCGACAACAAGATATATAACAACCGATAAGATGCTTTTTGTAAAAAATATGTTTTTAACTATAATAACCGTAACGAGTTGTTAATGTGACCATGTCTAAGCGTCTTAGGAATGTATTCTTACTATAAGAAAAGTATGATCATTGAACGTCAATCAATTTTTTTGAGATAAATGAAGAGATTAATAACATTTTTTGTCTGGCGATCATCTGTAACGTGCTTCGACGTGAACATGTACCATTACTTCCGCTACATACTTATGATAAATTTTAAGATGATAATTGAAAGATTTGACGGCCCATTGAGTACACGTGTCTGCCCGTGGCTCAATTTAGCTAAATTGGCGCCATGCAATACGATGTTTGCTGTCCTGGAATGACATAATTGTTGTTTTTCGCTTGTAAGCTGTGCTAATTGCTACCTTATCGAGACGGGCTTTGTCATCTGGAATATCAGAGACTTTTGACGATGTTCAAACAATATAAAGACAGGGTAAAAATATATCTTCTGCAATCGGTTTTGATTTTATCTTCATACACCGCGGATGTATTGCATAAGATATTAATTAGGTTGATAGCAGGTTTTATGAACATATAATTTTACCACAATCGTCTCAAAATTGGTAATTTTCCTGCAGACTTTATGAGGCAGTAACAGTTAACGTTTAAAAAACTGAAGTTTTTGCAAGCAACATGAATACAGATACTTTCTTTGCATAGATAGTTAATATGTTATCCTTTAAGACTTGGTCGTCCTATCCAGGAGGGACATAAATGAATAAATTATTTTAAGTAATTTCAACAGCCTTTTAATCTCGGTATCATCTTTTGTGATGTGATTCCAGTTTTTTATATTTACCTTAAATAACAGATTCTATGGTATTATAATATTCATATAAATAGTAAATGAAAGGGAGAGGTTCGAAAGGAAACATTTTACCGCCACCACCCTCTTGACTTTATTTACCACTTTAGATTAACACGATTGTTGTTTTGTTTTCTGTTTCCTTGTCTTTCTTTGCCGTGTTTCAGGATTCTTGTGGTCTAAGGCCCAGAACAAAACATAACAAGCTAAGTTTTGCTTAACGAGCTGTACCGTGCCGCCTTACTTGGCGGTTTATACTGCTAAATTACTCCCTATTATGGCTAAACGTCTTGGCGGCTTATAGGTAGTGTGTAAACCTGTTTTCTGACGTCAAGAACATGGTTCGGTAAAGCTTGAATGGAAATGGTCGTATCATGGGTACTCAGTACCCAATTGGACCCTCTTGTGTTATGGCTGTCAAAAAGGGGGAAATCTTTTATTAATTTTGCTCCATAAACAAAAATGATTGTACTACTAGCTTTTTTTTAGGAAAGAACAGATGACGGCCTCTTGATTTCTTTTCTGTCATTTTAATGTTGTCCTTGCTCAACACTTTTCTTCACAAAGTTGTAATCAAAGAATGTTGATTCCAAATATTATGCTTGAGTCCCAAACGGAAGAATTCTTAAATAAGTATTCTTTTGAACAATAAGCAGGCTCACTATAGTCTTCGTGTGTAAGTGTGTTATTATGTATTTAACGCACGTTCGTTGTGGATAAGAACGAGAACTATTGAAATAATGAACGAGCTTGCGAGTTTATTATTTTAATCAGTTAAAGTTCTTATCCAAGACGATTGTGCGTTAAAACTATTATTATACCTCTTTTAGATAAAATAAGGCAAACAAATGAATAAAAACTTATTTCACAAAGGCTAGCTGATCATTGAAATTATAAACAAAGTAGCGCCTCGTGTTGTTGTGTTGACCCATATTTCTGATGACGCGTTGTAAAGTATATTCCTCGGGGGGGGCGGTGTGGCAACTAGTTTCAGATTAAAAACAAAATGTGTGTGTATTCTTCCAGCGACTACCTGGCGTTGAGGGTTCGAGTCTCAGTAGCGGTAAATATTTCTTCAATTGCCTACAATATCAGGATTCTATTTTTGATTTCCAAAACCTCGGAAAATGATTCAAGTCGTTTCCCAAAAGTCTGAAAATGATTGACGATAATTCCCGCTTTCCTTATCGTCGCAATTGACGATTCAAGGCAATAATGTACGCGCAATGCATGATGGTTCCCGTGCGTTATGGGAATATAACTGCACGATTGAAAACATTGAATTATATAGAGAAATACAATCTAGGGGTATAATAATGGGTGTAAATGTTCCTTCCTACCAAGTAAGATATGGATGTATTTTATACCAAGTAAGATATGCGTGTATATGTCACTTCCTACCAAGTTGGACCTTGGTGTATATGTTCCTTCCTACCAAGTAAGATTTGTGTATGCCCATTCCTTTAATCTTTTGTAATTAATGTCTTTAGTACTTACAAATATTTCATAAGTAAAAAGAGAAAAGTGAATTTAAAGTGTGTTTTGAATTAAAGGTTTAGGTGTGGAACGGAGAATATCAATTGTTTGTTGTTGAATCAAAATTATGCCCACTTGAAAGTTGTATGAAATGTAGGTCCCATAATACCATATAACCAAAATCCAGCCAGAGAAATGTGGAATTTAACACGATTCAAAAGCCAGATTCGAATTCATGACCTCTTACACACGATGTGGAGACGTTGTCCTTTACCACTACCACAACTACACGTGAGAAAGGAAAGGCTTGAAATGAATGACAATCATAGCATATACCTTTCTGCATGACTTTTTTCAGAGAGAACAGGGCCGATAATCTTTATTTCCTATCAAGTCTCCCTCCCCTTTTTCGGGAACACATAAACTCAGTACCCAAACAAACTACTCACTCCTCCATCTTCATCATCCTAACAAAAAAAAACATTCATTCATCAGCGTACTCAATTTATCCTAGCTAGCTGTATTTAGCAACCTCCGCGAGATTTTACACGATGCCAACACGAGGCCCATTTTTTTTCTTACCATTCCTTACGAAAAGGTGTACACAAAATATAACGACAAAATAGGAGTCCCTTTACGAAGAAAGAAGTTACATAGGGTTAGATTTTAACGGTTTATGTTTTTGTTCATCTTTAGAATAAATGCATTTTGATATACATTATCTCTTTTTTGTTTCTTCTCCCATTGTCGCTTTCCATTCTTTCCCGCTTGAATCAGAGCCCCCTTGTGACGTTAGGGCTTCAGGATTGCTAGCTACAGCCCTGTTCTTAATAAGCAAACGTCCTCCACATGCTTTATATCCACCCATATTGTGTGTGTCGAAAAAGTTTAAGGAACATAACTATGACGAAACATTAAATAATCTTGTAGCTTCCCTTGACACTATTTTTTAATTTCACTCGGCACTAGTGTTTTTAAAATATGACATGGACGTACACATTTTTTAATTGAACACCTTTAACAAAAGCTACTCAATTCTTAACTAGTCAACAGGAAATTGTACACTGTTGTTACCTAATCCCGGTAATCCTCAAACTAAGTCACCGAGTTTTTCTTCAACCAAACAGTAGTTTTCCATTATTACATGACGGAAGAGTGAGTCGACCTGTTAAAGGACAGACATGACGCAATACGTTTTTTACGACATCGCTCATAATCCCTCCTGATTATTGTCTTGTAATCCCGTTTGATCTTCCATCTTTTGGTTTTGAGATTATGTTGAATTATGAAAACAGGATGTCTTGAAAGTTATTTATATTTTCATCCAATATTCGACAAAGCTTTGGGAAAACGTGTCAAGCTTTGCAAAAAACAACAAAGTGAAGATAATCATGCGATCGGTTATTTAATTATCAACTCGATAATCCGATTGTCATTAATCCGGAAACTTTTATAATGCGATTAAACATAGCTCTTTACAAAGTTATTAACATAATCCTACGAGATAGCAATCCTTACCCAAACCTTTTGTAAAACTATTGACATACTGGTAGAAATGATGAAACTTTGAATAAAATCCATATAATATAATTGGGCAAAAGACGAAAAAATAGGATAACTTTATGTTTGCATTGCGTTAGTATATTCCGCATTATCTTAAGAGTTTTGGGGTTACTTTCCTAAATTGAAATCATTAATCCAATCAAAGTCACAAATGGAAGAACATTATTGCTTATCAATATTTGCATTTGTATACATTCATGTTTATTTGGTAATTTAGATTTTCGAAAAAAAACATTATGTTTTGACATATAGGGAAACATAAGATAAAGGTAAACAAATGTATCAAATAAATCACATTGACTTGGTCAATCAGAAAGAACTGAAATGGTCACATGATGTACTTTTTTCTTAACGGGAATGCAAGTGGATTCAGTTGTTATGTTTACTTTTCATTAGACAATGACGTCATCTTTAAGTCGCCATAACCCAGACCGTAAACAGGCAATTAAGCTCCTTGTGTTTCCTGACATTTTACAAATGAGCCAAGACAACTTAAATGTCTCGTCTAGTCAGTTTACGTATTTTCTTTACAACTCATATACATTAGCGTAGTCTTGATAGAATAACGTAGTCTTGCGTGTCTACAAGCCTTACACTGTCTCCAGGGTCAGTCTAGATTCAAATACTAATTTTTCATAGAATTGTTTTTTGTGAATGATCCCTTTTAGAATAGTCTAGACATACTAATGGCCCAAAGGGATGCAAAACTGAATCAAAGAAGCGTAAAACGCAGATGTCGTAGTGCCCTCATATCTTATCGAATGTGGAATGGTAGAATATATAATTTCTTTTGACAGAGCTGGGCACACTGGCCAATTATGATGGTGAGTTATGATTTATAGTCACGAATATGTATTTTAAACTTAAGATGTTTACAAAATGATTGCATAAAGTCTAGATATAACAGGAAGCAGTAAATATGATTGATTTGTATAAATACCCCGAAAAGAATTTAATTTGCTTGGTTCATTGAATGGTTGTTTACCGAGGGACTGTACTTTCTGCATACAGTAATGACGTATGTCTATATTTTCTTATCTTTAATCTAAATTCACAAAAAATGTCAATGTACATTATAAGGGTTGAGCACATGACAAGTTATACTGACTGAGAGATAAACTCGTCTTTGAAAAAGCAAATTTTGAGAATACACTCTTCCTTCATCAGTACACACTTTTAGCTCATTTACCCTCAAGACGCCATTTGTCTTTTGTCTTCTGATTATTTTTTCTAGAAACATTCTCAAATGTCTTTCAGAACAATTTATCCTAAACCATTTATCTTTGTCTTGATTACTGATGTTGAACTAAGAAAGAGAACTGCTTGAGACAATATTTACTTAAAGATCGTTCAATTTAGTTCTAGTTGATAACCGAGTGAGCAGCAACGTGAACGATATATCAAAGTGTTTTACTCACGTCCTTATAGATTATAAATGACCAGATAGGGCCAGACAGATATGTCTGAGTTTCTTGAATTTCTGATATGAAAATGATAGGCATACCCTGAAAAAATTGCAAGACATATTTTTTGGTAGAATGTTGTTATATGGGGTTTACTCAGTAACGATGAAACAGAAGACGTCACACGTAGTCCTTAATGACTTCTTATCAATGTTTATTCGTTAGAGAAATGAATTTAGAGTAACAAGGTAAGTAAAAAGAATTGCATAACTATGAACATGATATGATTTACTTTCAAATCCCGATTACTGTATAACCCTTTTCTTCGGGATCGATTTATTTTCGAGAATTCAGATAATAAGCTTTCGCTTAGGCACGGTCAAGCTTTACTTACCACTCGACTCAGAGATAAAAAAGTATTTTTTTAAAAAACAAATCTTGAACTTCTGATAACACGACTATATGACTATGAATCATTGTCATATAAATCATGAACAACGATAAAAACACCATGAATACTTAAAAAAGTACATTCATAAGATGACATTATGTACCAAGTGACCGCATAGCCTATATATGGCCCGGACATTCAGATGTAAGGTTTTTTATTATGGTCTTTGTGTAAACCAATGCATTACTCAAATGTTGACAGATCAATTGTGAAATATAAAAGACTGTTAATATTCATTTACAATTGTGGCACAAAGCGTCCAGACGTCATTGAGTTGATATGTCATGTGTATTAACTCTGGTCATTCTGAATCAATGACAAATTCTCTATTGATGTCATTCTTTTCAATTTTGTATTTCATCATCTCTTCATTTCCCTTTCATTTTCAGACAAACAGGGAACAAATAAGCTGTAATACTGGATATTCGAGCAACAATCAGTATAGCAATAGCCACTTCGTCACGTCGGCGTCACCCGACGTCCTATAAGATTAGCTCCACAGAAGACGAAGTAGAAAATAATATCCAAAGAGCAATTCCCCAACAGGGTTCCAATGCATACTAGTTATCAAAAAGGACCAACATGCAAAACCCAGGCGCTTTGCTCCGTTGATAATAAAAACAAACATGTGCCACAGACCGGATGCACAACTTGGCCATCTCAGACGCGGTTGGGAGTTTTGAGACTCCGAAAGAAAGTAAGAAGAAAGTAAGAAAGGATTGTATTTAAGATACTAACGATAAAGACGTGTGAAGAAAGGTGAAATAATACAATAATGAAAAAAGTAAACATTTTTCTGCTTGGCTTTATTTCTTGAGATAACAGATTTGATTTTCTTTATTTCCATTCACTCTTCTCCCTTTCTTCGAGTTGTGTACAGGTCAGAGTCGAAAAATACTCGTGAAACAGTATATTTAATCCATTAATTATTTTAAAATATCTGTTTACCCAGGCGTGTAGCAAGGTTCTTGAAATGGCGACGGGCAACCTTGGATATTATCGATGGCGGCAAAACGTCCGCAATTATTGAGATTGGTTATAAATGGTGCAAATTTAGAGTATTTTGGGTCTCAAATGGGGAAGGGGACCTTCTCCCATGTCCCTCTGCCTACGTGCCTGTGTTTACCCATCAAACTACTTAGCCCTCCCTCTGTGTCAACCAACCTTTCATTAATCAGCTTACAAAATCTAGACCGTAGCTGTTCTAATCCACCTCGTGAGATATAGGACATTGTTTAACATAATCTAGGGTCAGCTTTTATAACAATCAATGTTTTTGTTCACTTTGAAAAAATATTTAGTGTGTCTTTTCTTTTCCGTTATTCCCTTTTTTTCTGTCTCCCCTTTTTGTCGCGTATTTAATATTATCTGCGAGCCCCCTTTTTTATTTTATTTATGCTTGAATTTGATTTAATTTTGCTTTT
>JAUUEB010167663.1:0-23094 GCA_032362205.1 Clione limacina
TTTTAACTTCATACAGCAATATTTTAACATTACAAGCACATTTATGGATATAATCATACTAATATTGTTTGATAATTGATCTCAATTCAAACCTAAGTATTTATGTGTCTTAAACAGTCTTATTTTTCCAAAGAAAGTAAGTTTTTCTCATTTTCTAGGCAGTTTATAATGTAGCATATACTTTCTGTCACGGCGCGAGGAAAACCCTTTTTCAGCTCTGGTGACTAATATTAAGGATTTAATTTCAGAAATCTGAAGGTTTCTTGGTCTATAATGAAAGGGGACATTATAAGCACTTTAATTTCAGTCAATTCATTACAAATTTTGTGACTTTTCCAAAATCATTGTTTTAGTCACGCTGTGACGAAAAATAATAATCTCTCGACAAATTTAGTAAATAGTGAAATCTTTAACACCATATTTGTTATGAAGCTTAGGGGGACATTATGAATTATAAGCACTTTTGTTTTAAACAATTTATAACAATTTTTGTGACTTTTTTCAGAATCAGAATTTTTCTCGCACCGTGACGGAAAAAAATAATGTCTCAAAAATTGTAGGTTATAATGAAGTATTGGACACCAAATTTGTTATGAAGCTTAAACTCTATGTGACTACATAATAACATCTGTAAACATTTCAAAAATACATCATCACAGATTCTTAGGGTACTTTTTAGTTTTCCTCGCGCATTGACGGAAAATATAGACACACCCATGAAAATCATTGGTTTCCAGAAATCCAAGGCCGGACAGGGTTCATTCAGTATTATCAAGTAAAATCATACCATGCATTAATAATATAAATGCTGCAACTAGTTTTGAAAATCCAAAAATAGTGTTCTGGTGACCATTTGGGTATTCAAGTCTAGCTTTATTACCAAATTTTTCATGCTGCAATGAGCTACTTTAGGGTTGATTTTTCAGAATTTACACAACTGCATATACTTTGAGTGGTATTTTTCATTATATATATGTATTTGTAGAATTTAGATGTTTATTTTGAAGGATTAAAAGAAACATATGAAAAATAATTGCATGCATTACTTTTATGACTGAGTGTTTCATTGATATTTTGGTTAAAAAAGTGGTATTTTTAGCCCAAAAGAGTCTGTTGTAATCTTTTCCACTTCTTTTAAATGGAAATTTCATGTAGATTCTCAATTTATCAGTTACATTTGACTTTACAGTAGAGGTAAATAGTGATTATGCTTTAAGCACTAAAAAAAGATTTGGGAACGACCTTTTTGCTAGCTTAATATAGCAACCTTATCATTGAAGATAATTTCATGAAACTTTGGATCTAAAGCTAGGTCAATATGATACTTGACATAGTTTAACTAATTGAACTTAAGAAGTCAAACACAAGGAGATATTTAATAAACCAAATGGTGACACACGTCACAATGTGACACGCGTCACATTTTTGTTTTTTGTGACACTCGTCACAGTATCATTTTTAGCTATTAATGAACCAAAAAAATGATTTAAAAAACATTTTTCTGCAAGAATGAATTCATTTTAATCCATTTATAAACAGAAACTATCATGTCCTTTTAAGAAATGTCACTTATTCAGATACTAAATGTGTAATCAATGAGACTGACAGATTGAACTCAGAAGTTTTACAAAATGCTTTGATTTGTTTACAATTTTCACATCAAAACATTTTAAAGCATTGGAAATACTAATATGTGGTCAAAACAAAGTTGATATGAATATTTTTTAGCATAGAAACTGTTCTTTATACATTTCAGTGATTTTTTTACTGCATGTTTTTTCTATGTTATTCCTTGTTTAATATTCAAAATATTGTTTAGTTTAAATCAACCAAATTGGATCTTACATCCTTTAACATTGTTAACCTTTAACTCATAATATGATTTAACAATTATATGATCAAAGTTGTCTAAGATAACCTTGATTTTCAGGAAAGAATAGTATTTTATTATATAAACACATGTAATCCTCATATATGAATTTTGGGACAGAAAATAGTATTGAAATAATCTGGTAAAAACTGATGATAATCAGGTACAGTGACTTATACATATAACAAAGTTCTTAAATGTATTAACAAAATTAAATTAACAAAAACAAAGACATTTTAAAGGATATTTCAGAAGAGTGACACACTTATGTTTTTTGGTGACACACGTCACGCCACATTATCTTCAATTTTGAAAAATCTAGGCATTTTAACGCCAGAACTTATGACCTACTCATGATAGAGTGAATCAGTAATATTGAACAAGACGAAGTAAGGGATAGGTAAATGGTTAGTGTTTGGATTCGGTTAGAACGACTCTGAGCGACTCAACTTTTTACAGAGCCTAACTTTTGCACACTTTTCTGAGAAATTGAGCATGATAAACTTTCACATTAAAATCCTGCTTCCTTTGTATGTATTAATGACTACTTTATATTTCCATGGAGAACATCATCAGCATATCTGACAAACTATTTATTTAATACATCAAAATACATATGTAACTTCATTGTTTTCACCAGTTTTATTATTGTCTTTTGACAGTCTCAAGAATGTCTTTTGTAAATAATTGATAAAAAAAATCAGTGTGATTGAAACAAATGAACAGGATTTACTAAATTTACTGACCTTGTACTTCTGTGTCCTGTGCCTCTTGCTTTGTGCTCTCCAAAATGCTTGCATCTGAATTGAATTCTCGAGAACCTCCACTCAACAGGGTACTGAGATGATGTCTTTTTAGATTTACTGTTGGAGTATTCCACTGTCGTTGCATTGCGTGAATGGAAAGGAACATGAATGTCAGAAGTGTAAGCATCCAAAACAGCCTTGAAGCTCTTGAAATCCTGAAATACTTCTCCTACTTTCAATCTTTCATGCATCGTTGTCATTGTACCTTCATCAATTCTACTCGGGCTCGGGGCATTGACAATGATTGGCGGGTTCGAAGCATCAACTCGTAAGTCCAAAGCAATGTAACCGGCACCACCTGTTTCCATATTGTTTGATTGATTTTCACAAATTACTCACAATCACATCATGTAAATAAAAACACTTTCACTTTTGTTAAAACAGAATATGACTTATTATTTTCACACACAATGAATGTTGATTCGATCAAATAAAAGTTGTGTCTATGTCGTGCAGTGGGTAACTACTGTTGGAATTTCACAAATTACTCACAATCATATTAATTCAATAATCCAATTCAATAAACTTTATTTTATGTTGTGTCTGTGTTGCGCAGTAACTGTAACTAACACCTTGTCTGACTAGATGAGAATGGTAAACAGAGAGCTTGCACTTATATATCCCCCGTCACTGACTTTGTCTCATGAGCAAGAAGATGGCATATCCTTTGTCGCAGAGGTATTATGCAAATGAACAAAAATACATGTTGAGGATTTACAATGTGTGAAACAGTGCTCATCACATGTGCGAAGTAATAAAACGAATTGCCAGACCGTCTTGCTAGACAGTCTGGCGCCTCGCGACTGTTGTGTGTCGTCGTAAGCGGTGTCATCAACACGCTCTCCGTGTCGCGTGAGTCCGGCAAGGCATTATCAACGTTTACACAGTTCTACCTGTGGGGTCACAAGTAGGTGTTAATTGGGAGGATTATCGCATGTCACTGAGACGACCCGTGAGAATTGAAAATAATCATTCTCTCTACCTGGACCTATGCGTTTATTATTGCATTGAATCTTATTATTATGAATATTTTATAATTTGAATCAAATAATTATTTATAACTCCTTATTCTTGTATTGAAAGATGATCTTATTAGAAATTGCATTCATTTTCTTAAACTAATTTTGTTGCTTATCAACTTTCAACTTCCTAAGAAATCGGCAACTCATTGCGTGGTAAAGTTGCGTTAACAAAAAAATCAATCGATTTCAAATGGTAGCAATTAATTAAAAAAAAACTAACTAAACCACACCCTATTTCTAACCCTTACACTTGAATCCAACCCGACTTGTCGAATAAGACCCGATAGGATGATACCTTAACTAAAAACACGAACCATTCTAAGAACGTTTTGAAGCCGTTTTTTTTCGGCCGACCGAGTGAACAGACAGCGTTTTAGAATCCAATGGCCGAAGATTTTCGGCCGACCGATTGGCACCCTTTATTTAATCCATGGTTGTCCCCTTCCCCCTATTTCAAAATCCTGGCTACTCGCCTGATTGCAAACATTAACATTTTGTATTGTATAATTGACTCGTACAAGGGCCTTGACTAGCGACATATTAGTTAAAATGACACCATTTCATGAGTACTCATTTGCATGACCCCTGTACGATTCAATTTACCATGAATTTTTTGGCAAACTTTGTTTTTAGGTTCCTAAAAGTGTTTTCTAACAATGTATTGCAAACATAAGCATTTTGTATTGTATAATAAACTCGTACAAGGGCCTTGACTAGCGACATATTAGTTAAAATGACACCATTTCATGAGTAAGTACTCATTTGCATGACCCCTTAAAAAGAACATGAATTTTTTGTCAAACTATGTTTTTAGGTTACTAAAAGTGTTTCTTAACAATATACTGCAAACAATAACATTTTGTATTGTAAATTGACAGTACAGGGGCCTTGAATTAGTATATTAGTTAGAACTACATCATTTCATGAGTGAGTACTCATTTGCATGACCTCTGTAGGAATCAATATACAATGACATTTTTGGCAAATTATTTTTTAAGGTTCCTAAATGTGTTTTCAAACAATATATTGCAGTCACAAATTTTTGTATTGTAAATTGATTTGTTAAAATTACACCATTTCATGAGTGAGCACTAATTTGCATGTACACTGAACAAATCAAATTACCATGAAATTTTCGCTGATTGCAATATATTGTTAAAAAACACCTTTAATTTGATATAGGGGAAAGGGGGCAACCTTTGATTAAATAAAACAATGGCCACGAATTGTCTGACATTTTTGAAATAAGTTATAAAAAATAGTTTGCCAAAAATGTCATTGTATATGTCACTGGTCAAGGCACTTGTACGAGTCAATTTACAATACAAAATTGACTGTATGTTGACATGATCTTTTGTATCCATAGAAAAAGTAAATCTTTAGATGTAAAATGTACAGAAGTCGAGACACTTGGTTCACAAACAAAAACAACGATTCCTGAATGTGTGCAGCACCTTGATGCTTATTATTTATTTAATTAATTCATTTTTATTAAAAACTCATTTGCTTGTATTCCCTACAACACCTTCAATTAAAAATCTCAAAACATACATAAAGATCAGGTAAAAAACATCTTGCAAAATTCAACTAAAAAAAGTATACAAACATAGTTGTAATCATAGCAAACCTGAGACCGAGCAGTAATCAATAAATGAATGTGTTGCCGGATAAAAACATTCTATTTCAAATCATTGCCATTAATCATAATTACAGTAGGTTTGCCCTTACAATATTTTGACTAAAATGAACATTTCCAAGTGTGTTTAAAAATAATTCTATAAGACTATAGTGATCAGTGCTGTCTGGTTCATTATGCAAAGGAAATACTATCTCAGTCTGAGTCCTGTGTATAGTGCAAGACTCTTTCTCATACATTTCTTAGCTACATACAAGCAAGGAAACACATTCAATCTAGTTAATATTTCTAAAATAACTTTAACCCAAAAGTAAATTTAATTGAAATAAAGTTGAATGGCAAATATTAGCTATGTCCTCTACTTCAATGACCTCAGGGTCTATAAAAGAGAATCCTTTTACAATACTGAATTTCAGTTGCCTTAATACATAAATGGTGTGATTGCTAATAAAAACAACTGAATTAATCTATGTTACTTGTTATATATTGAAGTTGGATTATAATTTTTAAGGTGACAACAAGAAATTTCACCCAAACAAATTTCAATGAAATCAAAACCATAAAGATTACAAACAAATACTTTGGATATTATATGGCCCATAAATACAGATTTTTTTGTGTTCAATATAACACCCTAGATATTAACTTTAAAGACAAATATCTGAATGAGGTCATAGCATTTGTTAAATATGCCATCTGCTGGGGAAAATGCTTTCTCATTGGATTTTTGGCATGCTTGACGCGACAAAGTATCAAGGACGTTGGGTATTTGAGCTAAGCAGAAATGTGCGGCACAATGCATCACCCTAACAAAAGTAATGGTGGCCATATGGGAATGGTATGATGACAATAGAGTTGTCAATAACTTCCATACCCTAGAAACCATGATGGAGAAAAACATTCCATGCAGCGCTAAAAGAACAAACTACCTACAAGGCTCGTGAAGAATCTCCATCCAGCTCCTAATCGAAACAATCATCAACCAACCCTTGCATGGCTTTAAGAGAGAAGGGATGAGAAGCTTTGGACGCGTTCTGCCTGCAAGGATCCTGAATCTGCAGCTTTAGACGTGTTCTTCCTGTGAAGAACCTGATTCTGCTGACAAGTAAGGATATTGGTTTCTCCCATTGAAAGTCACATTTACACATGCTGGGATCTGATTCAGGTGTGCAGCTCTTTTGCAGTGTTTTTTCCCTCAAGGGGGCCTTGTACAAAATATATCACATTAAATTGAACATAATATATCAACAGTTTGTGTTTGTTACTTTTCTGGTTTACACTTTATTGAAATTTGTTTGGGTAAAATATGATGTGATAACTTAGTAAACAACAGTCTGATTCTATTATCTAGAACAGGTTACACACTTAACAACATCATACTGCAATAATCTCAAAAGTCACTTATTTACTTCAGCCAATGCTCAGATAATCTATGAATAATGTGAGTGAATAAACTTGGTTATGTATTATTTAGTGAGAAAGTTTTCCGTTATCTACTGCAAAAGTATAAAAAATAGATTGACAAGATTATTTATTCAAGTGTGGTATTCATGTCTCTAATATGTAATATTATCTATGTAAACCTACAACAAATTTTCTTTTGTACTCAATAAAGTTTAATTCTTTCATACCCAAAATGAGAAAACTTATTTAAGGTAATTTCAAGAAATTTGGGCAAAATAGTTGTAATCAGACATTTTTGTCAAGCACAACAATGCCCATAGTAGTTTGTGTATTTAGTCACAAGCCAGTTCCACTCGTCATTGCCAGACAAATGTAGCTACAAACATGATTTATTATGTCAACTAAAGCAAAATCTAACCATAGCTTTAACTATATTTTCTAAATTTGTTTCTTGTGCACAAGCTTGAGAGATGTGATAATGTAAGGGGGGATAAGTCATATTTAACAGAAACTTTGTATGTTTGATGACTCAAACTTGCACAGGAAAACATATAAAAAAACTACCAATCCTCTCTTTATTCAAACAATCACACAAATCTTTACACATCATAATATTTGTAAGAAGAATTTGCTAGAGCTGACATAAAGATAATAATTGGATAAACTACTTTTATTTACAAAACATTCATTAAAGTTGTCTCCTGAAGTAATGAGTAACTTATTCAAATGACATATATACTGCAAGAGAAACTCATTTTTTCAACACAAGCTATAAATTGCTCTTTATCTTAACATGTCTCATCTAATTATCACCTCAGGTTCATATTTCTCACATCACTGTACAATTTTCTTATTTACTATTTACAAAGAAATCTTCAAATTATATACAACCTAACTTACTTAGCGTGACAAAACTTTGATTTGATGAAACCATCACTGAGTCTAAGATACTATCATAGCCAAATAAGCAAATTCAATTTTCTCTGATATAAAACGCTTTTAGAAACATCAGTTCTGAATCAAACAGACTTGGGTTGATGTCAATTTTCTAAGAAGTTTCTAAGACCAATGTATTCACATTGTTGATATAACATGCACACAGTTTGACAGTATGTTGTGGTGCTTTGTCAATGAAATACCCAACAAGACTTAAAACTGTACATTAAACTTATGGCTACATTAAGGCCATCCTGGTGGTTGATGTTTGCTACACAGGTCAATCAGTTGGTCGTATATAAGTATATATACAGTAAACAACAGTTAAACTGAAAACGTTTAAACCAAAATTATCAATAAGCTGAGGAAAATTGAAATCTGGATTTGTTCCCTTCTTTATCTTTGTTAATTAACTCTTTCAAAACTGAAATTCTTCTCTTTTTAAACTGACGTAAAAATAGTATTCTGAAGTAAACCATACTAATTTTCAAGCTCATCCTACCATCTCACTGATATTCGCAATGGCGTGTTGATTTAAAAAAATTGTGAGGTTTCAATGGGGTCAGACAAGCAAATGCAATGGTAGTATGTGTCATAAAATGGTACCAAAGTATATTTAATTACTAGTGCAGACTAAACTTAAACTTGTCTTTGAAACAGATGTAGGAACAAATTCTCTTTGATTTGTCTTTTTTTTAAAACTAAAATCGGCATACACCTTTTAAACTAAAACTATGTCTAAACTTAAAGCAAAAAAATGGTACAGTTGATTTGATTTTACCGTTGTTTACAGTACACACTTTCAATTAATGTCAATTAAATTTTGGAGATGAGACTTTCCATCACTCAATAAGCTCATTCTTTTTATCGAACAAATAAAACAATTATTATTTATACATGGATCAGATTCTGAATATTTTTATCAATAATATAGGCAAATTAAATTCAGAATAGTTTTGTAATGAACGATAGAGTTTGGCACATCATCACAGATGACAAATTAACCCCTATGACCTCTTCACCAAAACATCCGTTGATCTTTTCTGTGTTATAATATGATATGAAATTGTTTTAAGTACCCTGATTTAGAATAGAAGTGTCACATTAAAAGTCAGGTCTGAGAGAGGGGACCTATTTAGTTTTCATTCATTCTATGCATATAATCAATCAAACTAATGTTTCAAAAGGCAAATATTTCATACACTCTAATTAGGTTTAGAAAGTAACACCAGACTCTTGATAAAGGGAAAATGTATAAAATAACATTCATAAGTAGACATGTATCTCTAATAAAAAGGCAATAAATAGTTGGATTTTAAAGGTTTTAAGATGAACATCAAAATTAAGGAGAATAAGGAGTTGAGAGATGAATTACAGAAATGTTAACTTATAACAATTGAGGAAAAAGTCACACACATACATTAGAGCTACATTTACCCCCCCCCCCCCCCCAACCCCTTCCCCCTCATCTTAAGTAGTGCAGCTTGTTTGTCTTTCCCCTATGGTTAGAGTAAAAGAAAAAGTCTTAAAAACAACTTTTGTTGAATATCAAACAAAGATTCTTTCTTGTTTTGACTACGGCTTAACTAAGAGGTTGCACAAACAAAATAGCCAATAAGTGATTTCCTTATGGTTTTCATTGTGTACATTCTCAATCTTGAGAGTTTCCAGTTAGAGACTTTGATAAATCTTTCTTGATCAAAACACTGTCAGAACCACTTCTTGTAACAGTCAGAGTACTGGGCTGTTAAATGAGCTTCTAATGTATTAAGAACACTTAACATATATTTAAAAGAACTGACTTGCTCATGACTATCACTTAAGTCTATCAACTGTTTCATTCCTGTACACTACTGAGACACTCTGTACATACATATTTACTATAAAGCAACTGATTCAATCTAGAACACACTGGGGGCCTTATCTATGAGTTGATATAATAAAAAATAAATATACAGTGCATATATATACAAGTTGTGTCATAATACAATGTGGCATATTGTTGTGATATCACACCCTGAAATTACAACCGTTCAAGTTGATCAAATATACCTCATCAATAATCTCACGGAAAGCACTGACAGGGTGGGGGGATCAGGACTTGCGCAGAAATTAGTATTTAAAACAACAAAATTAAAAAAATTAAGAGCACATTTGATGATTGTATTTTTCTTGTACAGTCTTAAACAAATGAAGAGATTCAATCCTTCACACAAAACTCATTTTTTTTAAAGTGAAAAAGTCAAAAGAAATTTACTTCCAAGGGGATGTAATAGCCGATATTCTACACATCAAAATCTGTTTTGCTTGATCTTGTATTGTGACATAGAAATACAGAAATATGTTGACGTTCACATCAAGACTAGCAAGAGACATCATATAAGAAGTTGCTTATTCAGTTTCAAACAATGAATTACATACATCTCTTTAGACAGAATGTTTTCATCAAAGATGAGTTTCTAGTCTTTTTGCTCCAATGCTCTTAAGCTTTCTTTTCAGCATGATGCTTTGGTCTGCCATCATAGACACAGCCCAAGGCATTCTTTTATCTATAGAATGTTATTTTGTTCCTCTTGGCAAAAAGATATCCCTTCCTCGGCTTGATAGCTTTGAGCATTTCAACTGGACCGGCCAGAGCCCAATATATATCAAATATTGCAAGGAAAATACTTTAAACTGGCATGTTAAATATGCGCTTTTAACATAGATCAATGACAACTCTAAGCTGTTTTAGCTCCAGGATTATGATTGACACACTTAAAAAAGCTATGTATTTTAGTACTAGGTAAAAAACAAACAAACATATATTTGACCATTGCCAAGAAATGTAGTTTGAAAAAATAGCAACTTATGAAGTAGACTTAGAGACTTAGCTGTTACATGAGATTTCATTTAAGTAAATATTTTCATCTACCGTGCGATCACATCGGCAGTGAAGCGGGGAGTCCAAGAGGTCTGTAATGACTTGCAGTGGCATAAAGTCAAATGGAGTATCAAATACAATGAAAGATGTTCACAATATAAATTTGTTCCAATCGTCTTCATTGAGCTCAAATAGACAACATCTACTTAGTTCTTGACTGAACATCTTCACCTCGCAAAATCAAATAATAATAATTGTGTTCCTTAAACAAATAGTCAGCTCTCCTGTTTTCCTTCATATGTCCGATGGTGGTTTCAATAATCACAGGCATGAACAAATAAGAGAAATGAATAACTTTCTCTTGACTAAATTATTTGCTGCCTTTAGCATTTTGTGTGCATTAAAAGATCCATAATGTATGGATAAGATACAAACAAATACAAATCAATAGAAATGTTGGGCAAACAATCTCAACCTTTACAACTGATCTATTTTCCCACTCAAATCAACTGCAAACCACAACACAGAACTACTAGCTGTACACAGGCAATAAGCACTAACCAAGCTTTAATTACTTAACATATATCACAACCAAAAGACAGCCAATATATAGCAAAATTGTCCTTTCATTCAGGTTACTAGTCTCTAACCAAATCAGATCTTTATTTTGACTAAGCCTTTTACAGAAAAAAATCACTTGATTGAGTCAATTGGAAACATAAACTAACAATATCCAAAACTCATTTATTTTAATTTTAAGTTGAAAGAAATCTGGGAATCACAGTTCAAGTAAAAAACAAAACTTTGTATCAATGTTTGTCACCTAAATATTTTCAGACAAAGTCAACTTGGTCAAGTACTAAGCCATTTTTTGTTTTTACTGACTGCTTTACACCCTAAAGATTTTATTTTGAACTTCTCTCTGTCCAAACGGGACATGTGTACACTAAATATTTTGAATAATTGACACTTTAATTAAATAATAGATAGAGTGTTAGTAGGTCCTTAGCCATGTTAACGCTTTCACATACCTCAGGAGCTATTTGTCTTCAAGTAGCCTAGATCATTTACTGTCTGGAAGCATAGCAAAAACCAGTACATTATTGCAGTATGGCCTCAAGCTCACTGCCAAGATGATAGTGCAGAAGAAAATGTGGAACTGCCTTCCTTACTGTAAGTTATGGACTGTCTCCACAGGCATGTACAGCTCTTAGACCAGTTTCACCAGCTTGTGGCAAGCATTTTAAATGTTTCTGTACTTAGACACACCCAGATCCCCATCACAAAAGCACTTGTTGTTCATTCACAGCTAGGCATGCAGGACAGTCAACAGTTTTTCTTTGGTGTTGTTGAAGAGGTTGTCCAAAACTTTGATTCATGGACACCTTCAAGAAATTCCTTTGTGCACATGGCATTGATCACTCAGAATGGAAGCTCTAGCCAGGGAAACACCAGCTTGAAGTAAAGCTAAACGTTATGGTTCCATTAAATTTGAGACAAGGAAGAAGGATAATGATGATGATGAAGAAGCATGATGAGTCTGAGAAGCTCAAAGCAAGATAAGTAGGAAAGGAAAATGCTGTCCCAACAATTCTCTGGCTCATTTGTGGCTGCCTCTGCAGTTACTGCACAGTTTGGCCTCAGACCTCACATGAGCATGCACAGATAATTTTTCTTCATCCTCCCAGCCCAGTGCTAGATGGACATTATAGAGTAAGACCGTCAACAACTAATCTAATACTTCTTCTACAACTCGTTCATTTTAACAAAGCCTAGTTTGTTGAAGTTGAGTAAATTTGCTTAGTTAGGTTTGTCAAGTCATTGCTATTACAGGAAAAAATATCTGAACATAGAACCATTAATCTGATCAAGTACCTTAACAAATGACACCAGCAAAAAGAATCTCAAAATGTGTATACTTCTAAATGTCCATTTACAAAAAGCTGCACACATGTACAAAACAATATCTACTGTCAACAAAAATGAGACTTGCAGGACACAACATACCAAAGCAAAACAAAAGTTAACATTTGTAAAAAAAAAAAGGGCAGTAAAATAGTAGTGGATGCATATTAAAGACCAGTAATGTGATGTTCATATAGATTGCACTTGCAGTTGTACAGTTTCAAAGTAGGTGAAATGAAGCCACTGAATGTTTATGTACATCATCAACAACACATCTGCTCTCACAGAGCTCTGATCACAGAGTTCAAACATACAATAGACATCAACAAAGACATGATATCATAGATACTGCCACTGAGTCAAAATTTAAATGACTAAGGGACAGATTTATCACTGTTTTCTGTCATTCAATGCATAACTTACAAAGCAAGCATACAAGGGGCTATCAGTGTTCCTAACAACTTTTCTTTTCCAAAGGATATTTTCTTTACTTCATCATAAGTTTGTCTGATAGCACATTCCCAATATCATGTTCCTAAAAAAATGTAATAAAATCTGACTTACTTCAAAAGGAAAAAAAACAACAATCAAATTAAGTATTTTTTTGGTCTAGGGAATGTCAATTCAAAAACATGTTTTAACAATTGAAAACTAGAGGACATATGTTTACGGTTACAAATTATATTTAAAAATGTTCTTCAGTCATGTTAAGTGGTGATGACTTTGATTATTTGACACTAAAGGAAGTGATGTACAATCAGACATGCAAATAGTGTTGTTTATACATTTGTCTTCCCTGCAGAGAGAAGAATAACTTCTTAGATCATGAGATGATAAACATTGGCTTATAACTTTATTCCACATGTTCAATGTATTTCTGTCAACTTTTTTACGTTACACCATTTGGACAAAGACTGCACATATAGAGTCTTCTAACTTTGCTTCTTGTAGTATAAAGTAACCTAAAATCTAAGAACAACTCACACTTCTCTTCCTTTTCTTCTACAACATTTTGTTAAATAAGAATTATTCATAGTGGTTGAAATAAGCTTAAATCTTTGTCTTCATATATCATCAAAACAGGAAGCAACATATTCGCTTTCTTACACAAAAAACCTGCACAAGGAATGGAATTCTAGGTCAAAATCAGCTAAATTAACCTCCTGAATATTATGCCCTTTGTTGCCAGTGTGCGTCATGTTCAAATGAAATTGTTATTAAACAGGTGTATTTTTACTTGAGACAAGTTATTGGCTATGGTTAATAAATTTGTAACTTTGATTGTCCAACTTAACACACTTTTTTGGGTTATAAAGTAAAAAAAACTCCACCCAAAGTAAAGATATGAAGTTTTAGAAAAAAAGGGACAAACACCGGCTCTCTAAAGTAAAATATGATGAAAAACCTTTCATTTCTGTTGTTTTCTTTCTTAGTTAGTAAAACAGGTTTGTTAAGAATCACATCAATACTTCAATTGGTATACCCGCTTGGTCCCAATTAATGGCATAAATCTACAAAGCTGATGCAGATTCCAGAGAGAATATTTTGATTACAGCATGAACTTTATTTGGGAGAGAGAAAAATTAACTATCTGGCAAAAATAGCTGGATAACTATTATAAATCATCAAGACATCCAGATTTTGCAAAGGATTTTCTTGAGAACCAAGTCAAATTTTATGAGTAATCCAATTTTACATACAGTAGATACATTTCTAGCTTTTTAAAGAGTAAATTTTTACTAGGGTGCTTTTACTTTGGTGTATTCAACTTAAATCAACACCATTCTTATAATGTTATATAGTTGGGTGGTTAAACATGTTTCCTCCCTGAAAGGAAAGCTAAAGGCAAAAATACACACAGCCCACAAGATTTAAAAAATTGCTCACAATAAGTTAAAACACACAGGATTCAAGACATTGAGTAGTTCTGTGGCTGAATAAATGGTCTTTGGGCACAGTGGAATTGTAGCTACATTATAAAAACTGCCCATAAGTCAAATGACAACAGCTGGCCATAGAGCCTAGGGGAGACCTACACATGACAAGGTCTTGCCAGCCCTCAACTGTCTTAGCATTGACGCTCATTGAGACCTGGGTTTCTGGGATCAATGGTGGCATTTGCTGTAGCCAGCACAAGAGGTGGGGTAGCGCTGGCTGGGGCTGGACTCGGAGCTGCCGAAGAGGCAAGGAGTCCTGGATTGATAGACGATACTGATGATCCTGCTGCCACTGCTGCTGAGACCAAAGCTGGATTGCGGCGAGCAAGCTGAGGTGAGGAATGCATGTATGTCTCTTGGCTTGGCACAGCACCTGCTGCCGTAGCTTCACCTTCCTCTCCACTCTTGCTGTCCTGTTTACGGAATTTCTTGCGCCAGGACGGAGCTCTGCGGAATTTTCCTCCCTCACCCTGAGGATTTAAAAAAAAAGTGGCATTAAAGATTTAATTTAAATTTTGCTAATCCCTAGAAAAGACAAATCCTGTAAAAGCACTCAATTTATTTTTAAAGGTAAAATCAGTTGGCTTTATGGATCTTATGTCTTGTTTGGCATCCTATGCCACTGTGGTGTCATCATTTGAGGATTAATTGTTAAGCTTGGAAGGAACTGAGTCAGTTTGATGAAACAGGACTGCAATTAAAACTGGCCCCCACTAAATTACCCCTTTTCAATGCTTCTCTCAAGAAAATGTCTAGCAGATGTCAATGTGAGTTGATTCCACATTATCTTAAATCAATTCACTAATTACATAATAGAATATAGCTAAATGATGAAAAAGCACTTTCAAGGAAGCAGTTAATTTAAAATCTGTTAAATAGTTTCTTCATTTTCTTTTCAAATATTCAATAATTTAATCTATGATAAAAATGAACACAGATGCACAGATACACTCGTTTTATATGACACGCCTAGGGAGGAAAAAAGCAACTACCTATGCTACTGTATTGATATTAATACTAAAATGGAGATGGCAAATGACTTATGAAACATGTAAATAGCTTGACTTCTTGAATTCTTTCAGCAATAAACATGTCTAATACATTCTTGTTGATTTAAAAATGCGTAAGTACATTTCTGTTGCTAAGAATTGGTCACTAATAAATCAAAGTTTCTTATTACTTTAGTCTCAATATTGATTCTTTTCAGCAAACACATTGATTCATTTTTTTTACTTCTTTATAATTATAAAGATGAATATATTGTGTACAATTAATGTTTAAGTTTTCTCATGATTATGAACCGGTAAGACTAAGGAGTCAAAAGGTAAAGGTACCATGTTTAACTTCTCCATCAACACAGGGTAGGCAACTAAAAAGTCATAAGATTGACATATCTAAAATGTTAAAGAGTTGACAATATTTAAAGAGTGTTGTGAGCGTTTACCATTCTATAAATTAAAAAAAAATCTTAGTTTCTTTGATACTAGGGACCAGATGATTTTAAATATATATATTCTGCAGCACAACTTTGGTAGTAACTGAAAGCATGAGACAATCAAAGGTAGATGAACTTATGTAACCACCAACATTTCATGCTTATCTTTGTATAGCTCACAACCTGATAATGTAAAGGGAGGAAATAGCTGTGTTGTTTAAACTACTCCCTACCTCAATCGCTAGACATTAAAGCTATTGGTTGGTATTGGAAAAGTTCAAGTATCTCAAAGCAAACATCAAAGAGGATAAGGGAGCAATTTAGAGCTAAAACTAAGCTGTAAGGGCAAAATGTGTGGACAAAATCAATGATGAAAATAGAATTCTGGGAGCAAATAGTTCCTTGTGATGCCCTGTTTAGAAGAGGTAGGAAAGTATAAAAGAACAATAAAAAGTAAATCCCTTTCATAGAATATATAAACATTTTGAAGAGAAAAATGCCACAAATGAAATATTTTACTAAAAAATCATTACCCAATTTGTTGCAAATACAATCAGATTAAAAATAATGTTGTCATATTAAATGCTGAATAATTGAAGGAAACGATGCTGTAAATATTAGTAATTTAAATAAGACAGCAATGAGAACATGGCATTCCCAAACACTAGCAAGTTAACATGTTATAAAAAGCTACAATATTGACCAAACAAGCACACAAGCTCATCAAATAAAATTAAAAGACAAAACAAAAGTAAAAAAATAATGTCCTTCCATGTACAAAGAGAAGGTCACAGCTATAAACAAAAATTGGAATAAATCATTATGAAACAATGTTGATAGCAAATGAAAAATCAAAGAAACAAAACACCTATAAGCATACTTCCATGACCAATAATAAGCATATTAAGACAAAGAAAGCTTGCCATTAAGGATAATTCTCATTCTTAAGTTTCTATAACCCCCCCCCCCAAAAAAAAAACCTTCCTGAAGTATATTTGTGATGTATTTGTGCAATTTTATGTCCCAAAACAAGCAAGCTAAGTCTTTATCCTTGAATGTAGTTTGGGCTGATGCATGGAACAACTACCATGGATACAATGTTAATCACCGCAAGACAGATAGATACAAGAAAGAATGTTACTTCACTTTGTGGACAATGAGAAAGTTTTTGACTGTTTTCATCAAAGGGTGGTTGAGTGGGCACTGGGCTTCGTGCAAGGTCAGTGTTGAGAGAGGGCAAAGACCTTTTCTTCAACTTTGAGAAGCCAGCTGGGTGTCCAACGAATCACTGACACGTTGCGGGATAAAGTAAGCTAAGGTGGTTCAGCCACACTGAGAGATGGTCAGAAGACTATTGGTTGAAGAGGGTCCAAGACCTGATTGTCCCTGAAGCTGCTGCACATGGTAGAACCTTGAAATTCATAGGACCAGTTCATCACTGAGGATTTTATTGTCAAAGCAGGAGGCTTTCTCTTATGTGATTTCTAGAGATCTGCAATTGCATAGTCAAGACTAACCAGAGACATAGAAACTTAGACTACAAACAAGAGGATGATGATTTAAAATTGAGCCCATGCTGCTCTGAAGGAATCTTGCTTTGAGGATAGTGTCTTTTGCTTAAAGGAGGGTTGTTTCTTTTGCTTTTTGTTGAGATTGTGTCCCCTGCTTTAAGGAGAATTTCGTCTTTTGCTTTGTGGGAATTGTGTCTCATGAACAATACCTTAACTATCTTTCTATAATTTAATTTTTTGTTTCTACCAAATCAATTTAATCATGTATAAAACAAAAATATTGCAGAACACATTATAAAACATGACAAGTGCCTCATTTTCATGTATCATTTTGAAAGGATGTATTTCATTCTATTTTTGTTCCTTTACTAAACGCGTAACTAAAAAAAATGAAAAGTGACTGAAAAGAATTAATAAAACATCTCTGTGTTTAACTCCAAGTAAATGCCTTAGTGAGTAAAACCAGTTTGCTAAAATTTAGAGTCAAAGTCATATCAAATGTAGACGAATTGACAATAGAATTATGTTTAAGAGCACAGCCGTAACAGCAGCTTCATAAGACCACAAAGTATAGAACACATTACACAACTGTATCACAGACTAAGGTATCAAACATCTACACAATACAACTTAATGGTTGGGCAAAGAACAAATGTAGGAAAGGAACTTTAGCTTTGATGGATCATCTTAAAATTATAAGAACCTTGATAAGATTTTGGTGTAGGACTTTCTTCGAAAAGGTTCATTAAGAAACCAGGCACCAGGACTTGATGAGATTATCATGGTTAATTGTGTTTAAAGCAAAGCACTAAGTCTTACATATTATCATATTGATATTGATTACTATAAGTTATACTTCTTTCTGAACAATGTTAGTAATTGAAAGAAAAAACGGTGCCAAGAAACGCATGTCTTATCAAGATGTACAAATCACACTGGACTTTTCATTAAGGACATTTTTAAAAAAAATGAGTGCTTTTAAACTTACATTATTATTATGAATTCTTTTTAATCTTAATTGGGATTTTAATATAAACTTTTAAAAAAAAGATATGGTATTGTGATTATATCCACAATTTTGAGAGATTTAACTTACAAGGTCAGAGTTTCAATTGTTGGTTTGCTTAAGCTGTTATTCAAATATTTCATTTAAACTCAAGTCATGCTTAGCCTTTATCATTGTTAAAACATCAAGACTGGTATTGATTCAATGTAATGGGTCATGTGCATTTAATCAATAAGGTTATAGACAACACTTTAACAGGTCAGCAGAAAATGGAGAAGCATATTTTTGTTAATAGGCACCAAATTTAATGGTTGGAAATTTTTGTAAAAAATTATTTAATTAGCCCCAAACATAAAAAACTTATATCCCCCCCCCCCCCCCCCCCTACCCACCTAAGCACTTCACAATTTGATATTTGATTACATATCATGATAGGCTCAAAATACCTTTTGAAACAGCATACAAAAAGAGAAACTGAGACAAAAATAGTAGGCACATTTGAGTTACTGTAAGGGTGCTTCCAGAGGCCTGCATTTTGACTTCTTTGGTAAAATTATAGTTGCAGTTCCTGGTATAATGCAACATCTAGTTAACTTACCAAGGATTGATACTATAAAGGAACATACATGTTACAGACAGCCACAATTTACCTTGTTATATAGTTTTAAAAGGATTTGCATCATTATTTATAGTTTCCATTTATAAGAAGAAAGGGATCAAACAATGATATCCAAAACATTATACAATAAACTTGAGGTAAAAAACCCACAATTAAGCATACAAAATTAATTTATTATTTCAATTAACATTGTATGTGTTAAAAGCAATGTTTATACAGACATTAAAACAAGACATTAATTTATGAGAATTAGTAAAAAAAAAAATAGTATAACATTTAATTTTAATGAAATGTATTTGCCAAATCATTTTCTTTAAACTCACTTATATTTGATAAAGGCGTCAAAGAATATTGCACATGACATTGTGTCTGTTAATATTTGAGGGAAAGGGAGTATATGGAAAAGGGGTAGAAGAACAAAAGGAAGGGGGAGGGGAGAAAAGGGCACTGGGCATTAAATTCAGTACACTAGACACACGCTAGATGGTGAGTCCCCTGAGATGAACCTTTTTGTTCAATTTATTTTCTACTGTAAAAAAAGTTGACAAAAATCAGGAGTCATTCATAATCTTGGAAATCAGGCATTCTGAATTTAAAACTATGATGATTAATTTTGAAGGAATTTTAAAGTATAGATGTAGAGGGTTCCTCTAAGGGGATTAACCAGACCATATTACTCAAGTATTTGTTTACACTATAACTTGTTCTATATAGGATGAATGTCTATGAATATACCAGTTAACAACATTTTGTGGTACATAAAGTGTGACAGAGAACTGTATCACAAAGAAGCTTGTGCTGTAATAAAAGCAGGCTCGTGCTGACAAGGTACACCACCACCAATGACACAACTTCTAATGTGGGGTAGACAAACAATGTTATAAGTGCACTAGTTAAGATCTCGGCACAGGTATACGCAACGGAGAAATGTTGTAAGGAGATTAAGATGAAATCAGTGGCCAATACAAGATGAAGGCAATGAGGTGTGGACAATTTACCTTTAGCTGTTTTCATCTTCGTTTTTTTTTCGCCTGATCACAAAATAAAAATAGATTACATGTAAAACCAAAAAAAAAAAGAATAAAAGCATGTCCCTCGCTGAAACATAAGGATAAAGAAAAAAACAAGGGTCCACAGACACAATAGATACGTAAAGCAGAGTAGATAAGGGAGAGAAAGAATTTAATAGGGTTTGTGGAAAGTAACATAAAAGGTAAGGTTCCCTATTTCACGTCTCCCAAACAACAGACAATTTTACTTGCTGCCGAACATAGAAACATATACTTTGATAATACATCTGTAGTTGTCTTTTGGCATAGATGGTCTCAGCTCAATAATGCTGGTTTCATGTTTGAAGCAAAACTTGTTGTTTGTTGGCAGCTACTATGATGCTAATTCCTATCTGATATTATCACAATGCCAATCAACTGCTTTTTCCTACCATCTTCTACTTTCTAAAAGCATTATCATTTTAACAATAATTTATTATTACACCAGTCACATTTCGTAAGCTTATCAGATATGTTAAGCCCAGTGGCAACACTCTGTACTGGATATTTGCTGATGACTGATGCTTATTCAAAACTGTATAAATTCTTAATTGTATGTCAAACTACATTGCATAGTCTCATGATGCAACATCAGAATAGACTTATTAAATGTATAAGATTAATCTAAAATCTAAAACAGATTATCATCCAACATTCGTTCAAAAGCCTTTCTTCATCAAAAAATAGAGCGCTGATACTTGATTAGCTGAGCAAACAAAGGGTTATGGATTGAGAACTCTTTGGACAATCATCTTATCTACAATTTGTCAGAGGATGGAAATGTCGTACCAGAAGTCACTGTTTGTATTTGACATATAAGCATGCGTTTAATGATGATAACAATTAATAGGCTCATCAAAACAAGTGTACAACACACATCGATGTAACCAAATACTAAATATACCACATATGTTAAGGTCATACGTCATACAGCAAGTTACTTATATGCCTATAATATAAGTTCTTAGGTTCATCAATATCAAGTATGACGCATTCTTTATGAAAAGAACTTTTTCCACAAGTATAATTTTGATAAAATAATAATTGTCGCTGCTGTGATGTCTTGAAAATGGAAATTTTCTGTGGATGAATGGTTCTAGGAATGAGATGAAAGTACAACACAATACAAAAAGCAACAAGTAAACAACATTTAAATGATGCTTTATCAGTAAGCAACGAAGATTCTAAGGAAAGTGAACCTAGGTTAATCAAAATTGACAACAAATGTACAGCACAGAATCTTAAAGCCAGCCTAAAAGGATTATTTAAAAAAAAATCTTGTCTGTTCCAATGTTTATGGATTTTTGTTATTATTCAAATCTAGATAGTATATGAATTTAATTTATTAGAAGATAAAAACTAGTAACCAGACATGGGTACGAAGCCGCAACTCACGAAGCTGAGGCCCTGACACATCACGAAGCCGGCTCTAAAAAATAACACGAAGCTGAAGCCCTGGTTTTTAGAAAACTATAACAAGGTCAATCATCATATTTCAGTAAAACAGAGTGGTGTGTACCTTGTAAACAGTGTCTAGTTAGCCTATTAACACTTTTGAATTGATTTGGAGTAAGAAAAACACATTTTTTAATGAAAAAACATCCCAGGATATTTGGAAATATCACGAAGCCAAAGCCGAAGCCTCTCTTCCAAAAAAGGACAAAGCCAGTCTTTGAAAACAGGACGAAGCCGAAGCTGGCTTCGTACCCATGTCTGCTAACTAGTAACCAAGTTTCTTTGTCAAACACAACAAACAATAAACAAAAAATGCCACCAATCAACATATTTTACCCATTTTCCTAAGCCGAAAAACATGTCTGTCATTTTTAAAGAATGGAATAGCATCGCTAAGTCCTTTGACTATTCTAAAGATAGATTTGCAATTACATACTAACACTATTGAAAACACACTTTGCTATTTTCTTTTTTTCTAACAATGCTTGTAAATATGATAAGATTTGTCGACAATCTGTGTTTGCCATCTTATTTTTAACAGGGTATGGTATGACATGTTCAAAGTAAGCAACTTTCAGACAAAAATTATGTCACCATAACTTGGTGAAGTGATAATTGCCTGTAAAATTGCATCATTAAAAAAATTGATATTTATCTGTATATTAGACCAATACTCTTTCCTTTAAATGTCAATATTTTTTGCAAAACCTTATTGTGTATACCATGCTTAGAGACATAAAAAATTGTACAACATTGTACAATGTAACTTCAAGTAAGTGCCTGCTTTAACACACACAACAATAATCTAAAGAAAATCACAGACAACAAAAATGACATAAACTTATTATCTATTGACAAAAGAAAGATAACAACTTTTACTTTGTTAAAATAAGCCTTTGATTTATATTAATAATACAAAGTAGTCAAGACAATAACATTATTTTGGTCAAAACTTTGTTGTCAAAATATCAAAATTTCAGTTTTATCTTTAATGGTATAAAATCAAATTGTCAATAAATGAAAATGTGCCAACTTAAATGGTGAGCAAAGAAGGAAGCCATAAACTGTATTACAACGAGGGTTGTTCAAGAAGTCTTTACCCTGACTATGAGTAGATATATTTGAAATGTAGAGGCTGTCAAGCAAGTCCATTTGGAACATAGTATGCAAGGCGTAAATGATTAATAAGACTGTTAGAAAATGTTCACTAGTTGAAAACCTCACTCAGATGTTAAAATTACAAAATGGATTATAATATAACAACATTTTCAGGGAAAAATATCCCAGATATCTTTTGAGGGTGATTGTTATTTACAAAGGTGACTGTAATTCATATAGATCCAGTAAATATCAAACTCATCCAAAGGTCTGTTTGATAACATTCCTTTTACAATTAAGGGAATCTAATTTTTACTGACATCTCTTTGGGGTGCAAAACAGCCTAGACTTTGGTTGATTTAGCAACTAAAAACAATTAAAAAAAACTGGTAGTGAGGGTAAACTGATTTAAAACGACCAATCATGTTACAAATATTTTAAGCAAACTTGAGAATTGAGATGCGAGGATTAGGGACCCATGTTAGAATCATTCTTACTTGGGGACCCCCTACAAAGTTGCCAATGGATATAAGATTTGTGAA
>JAUUEB010167664.1:0-14192 GCA_032362205.1 Clione limacina
TGCTATTGTTTCCAGTAATATTTATATATGTTGATGGTTTTGGTATCATTGGAAAGCTTATGACTAGCACAATGCAGAGAAGCCCTTTTTGTATTGAATTTTACACAAATTTGATTTGTTGGGGCCATTTTTAGGTTGCACTGACCAAGATTATCGCGCAAAATTTGACAAAATATTTTACTTTTACAGAATATAAACCATGAAATACCTCGACACTGCATTAGGGCGTAAAATAAACCATATATGTTTTTAACTGTCTTTTTTAGATGTTTGAAATAAATATAGGGTTTACTATGCAGCTAATGGGGCTTTTGAGATATTTCACTTTTCATGCATTGACATTGATCCAAAATTGGCATCTGGGATGTTAAATTGGTGCGCATAGAAAAAACATTATTCTTGCTTTAACTTCCACTAATATTCACATATGATGATGGTTTTGGTATCATTGGAAAGCATATGATTTGCACAATGCACTGGAGGCTTTTTTGCACTAGATTTTTTCAACATTCAATATTTTAAAGCAATTCTTATGTTGTATTGAAGTAGAATATCTGGCAACATTTCACAATATATTTATTTCATCGAGAATACTAATCATGATATATCTTGAACACCACTAGTATAGGGCGCAATATTTGTTCAATCAGAAGATATCAGGTAGGAAAACAAATCATCACTTTCTGTTGGACTGATATCAGTGTTCCTTCTGCAGTATCTAGTTGAATGTCCTCTGACTGAACATTTTTTGCAAAAGGGCAACCCTTTTCTTCTTTCAACGTTAACGAGTGGGTCACTTGAAACCCAGAGTCGTCTGATAGTGTCCACCAGGTTGGCCTGCTGACTTGTTTTTCTAGCCAGGTTCAAACGACTACTTCTCAAGACTTTGTGGCACCCTTCCAAGCCAGATTCATCAAGCTTTCCAAGTCCAAAGCCCCCGTTCATTTCAATTAGTTCCCAACTGTGCGCAAGCACCTTGTGAACGGTTGGGGTCACACTGATCCATGTTGGACCTGGTAGATGTTTGTTTGTCACACGGGGAAAGGAATCAATCAAAAATGCATACAAGTCTTCACAGAATTTCTGGTATCTTGAGACATTCACTTGTTCTGAAGAGGAAATGATCCTGAGAATTACTGCCAGATGCTTTGCATATCTCTCAAATACTCTTTTCCAATGATCGTCAGACAAAAAATCAATCAGCACTTCCACATTCTTATACAAAATGATCCTCACAGTGTTCCCTTGTGTCGTTGTCCCTCCCTTTCCAGTGGCATCAGGCTGATCCCATTTTTGGTGGGTTCTCTCGAATATAAATTGTTGTAGTTCTGATTTTGTTTGTTTGACAAATGCATAGCTGTTTGAAGACTTTTCTTCGGACCAATCAAATATTCCAGCTTCTACATGGACAATCAATTTCATCAAATGATCAAAAGATCGAAGCATTCCATGTAGAATTTGCATTGTCATCAGAGCTTCTTTGTTTTCAGGAATGGGCTTCTCAATTTGACCTTGTCGCACATCATAGTCATTCTTCCTCCTCATTATGGTTCCATCCTCAGAAGACAAGCTTTCAAAAATGCCATTCATTGTCTGAAGGTCCCTGTTGATTTGAAAAAACTCTCTCGTCGTGACTCTGTGTAAACACTCTGACTTGGAATGGGTACATAAGTCACAATATGCACCGGTCAGGCCCAGGAATGAATCGGATGCCTTCCTGTCATACATAGTCTTTACTTCAGTTTTTAAAATTGTTTCTTCACAGTGAATACCTATAGAAAAAAAGAATAATCGTGATGTGGCTGTTTGATGAAAATATCACTACTGGAGTGAAAGTCTAAATAAGTATAAGCCAAGGACTATCTACTTGGTATAAGCCTAATGTCTGTTCATTCAAAATGTAAACACGAAAATCGCTGGGGTGTAGGTTCAAACCCAAGCTGGTACTTATTTAGACTTTCACTCCAGTAGTGATACTTTCATTGAATACCTTCTGTCATCATCTTAATGTCACTGTTAAACATGCCTTGCACCTCAATGGCCTCGCGGTCCTCTTTTCCCATTTGAAGCATAAGAGGCCTTTGTGTCTGAGGTATATTTGGTGATATTTCTTCCCAAACTTTTCTATCTTTGTCATGTACATCCAGAGGACAAAAAACAGTTAGGATCATATTGTTGGTATTGACATTGTTTTTTTGACTGTATATGGAATGGCTGCCAGATCCGTCAAAGCCATATTTTATTCTTAAAGACATTTCTGATGCACCTCTTACTTCAATATCTTTGTCTCCAAAGACTCTGACCATAGTTGTTTGTACTGCGATATAGAAAGGAAAGTATACACCCGTCTGTGGTGCCTCTAATTCCAAAACAGGTGGAGTGATAGCATCTTGAAGCTTTCTCAACTTTGACCAGGATGGAAACACTGGGCAGTTGACTGATGTGAGCAGCCGTCTCTGATGTGTGTATGTCTGTCGACCAAGTTTGCAGTCACAATAAATAGTTAAAGCTGTCAATAAAGGAATTTCACCTACTGGAATATCTTCATCGTGAAATATTTTGTTACCAAGTTGAAAATAATTACGGTAATCACAGCGTGAAAGTAAGAATCCCAACAGATTCTCCACGGTAATGTCTTCTTCTTCTGCCAATTTATTCACACTATCAAATATGTCTTGGGTTCTTCTGAGTTGCTGCTTTCTATCTAGGTCCTTGAACTTCTTCCTTTTCACTGGAGTGTTTTCTGTAGATGTTGTAACATTAGTGTTGTTGTCCAAAACTGGTTCATATTCAAACAAAACCTCATGTCTGTTAGGCAGCTTCTTCTCATACTCTGTTAAATCAAATTTGAGATGCTTTGCTTTAAACCACCGGTTCTTATTATTTGACAATCTTTTATAAGACTTTTGTACAACATCCTTCTTAGTTTCATCAAGGGTAGTTTCAGTTTCAAGCAAATTGTAAACCTCAAGGAGACTTTCAGCATTTGAATTTACTATTGCTCTATGTAGCTGAAATTCTGTTAGCTGCTCCATATTTGAATATTAATGGAGGGAAGCACTTGTTTACTTCTGCTACAACAACTTCCTCCAAGGGGAGTTATTCTGGATTCATTTGTACATACATTTCTTGAGCTTACGGTCGAGGGCATATATTGTACTTGAAAATCGAGAGCAGGTAATGTATAGAATATCAATTGATAGATTTCTTAACACAATTTTCCGAATAAATGGATGTACTCCAGATATGTACCCTATATATAGGTAAATGTGATGTTTATGATATATTTCTGTGTTGTATCATAGTGTAGTATAGGATATATAGGAATTATATAGAATATTTATTGCTAAGATTCTTAACACATTTTTTCGAATAAATGGATGTACCCCAGAGGCCCCCATGTTGCTTATAACCCCTATATATAGATAAATGTGATGTTTATGATTTAATTCTGTGTTGTATCATATTGTACTGATCATAAGCTTTCCAATGGTACTAAATACTTCACCATAAGGCTATTCAAAATGACTCTACAGTCCTACGATTCTTATGACATTTTTTTCGAATAAACGGATGTACCCCAGAGGCCACCATGTTGCTTATAACCCCTATATATAGGTAAATGTGCAGTTTTTTTTAAATTTATTTCTGTGTTATATCATATTGTACTGATCATAAGCTTTCCAATGGTACCAAATACTTCACCATAAGGCCATTCAAAATGACTCTACAGCCCTACGACCACGAAAATCCCCATTTAGCCCACTGTGCCTAGTGAGTGAGTGACAACATCTGGTTTTCTTTCGCCCAATAATGGTGACCAAACAGGTCTGCACAATTTTTTTGTATAATAATCATTTAACTCTTATAAGTGATTATAAATGTTAGTAGGAACCAACTTAATTTTTTTAGTTCACAATAAAATTGTGCATTATAAACGTATTGTTTGTTCTTGAAAATATGGCCATTGCTATGAACCAGCAAGTATTAAATGGCAAGAAAAGCATCAAAATTGCATAAAAATAAACATTATATCAACCTCGAGAGAACTATGCAGTTTAGAATATTGTTTTATTATAATGTGCATTTCAAGCCAAAGGCGTTTTTACACTTTTTGGTACTATGGGCTATGTACTTTGGGTGGCATTTCACAAAGGGAGATCATTGAAAGGTGAAGAAATCCTCAGTGAAACTATTAAAAACCCTTTTGTCTCTTGTATTTTAGTAGAACCTGCAGGGAATTTAATAATCTTATACACATCTTGGAAGCGTACTTTCAATGCATGAGTTTTAAAAACTCTATGAGAAGCATCCATTGAGGCCTGAAACTCGATTTGCATACAAAAATGCAGCCACAGGGTGGGGATGCATCACTGCAAAGGGCCATGAGTGTTTTTTCTTCTCATTCTGACTCCAAATGCACAATTTAGCTTCAACATAGATATGATTTTTGATTCACATACCTGGAGATACTCTGAGTTTCAAGGGAACCTCCCTTTATAGTTTTCCAATTCTTTATGTTCTCTTTAAAAATGTTAAATACCTTTTTAAAAAACGTGCCAGCTGTGGTAAAATCGAGAGGGAAAAATGCATTTTCTACACGATCCTGAGTTAATGAGATTTTCTCCATTAAACTAGAACTTTAGGAGATAACATTTGACAATTAAAAAAAATTGTGTGCATCAGGGTTGGGTCACCTCAACGGGCTGGGGGGTTTGGGGAATTGTATGTTAATTCCAATTCTGTCAATTTTGATTTTTTAAAGCTGTTAAAAAGGTTCACATTAATTAGATGCCATCATTTTCTTTTGCCAAGCCTGGAAAGATGAAACAACATGAATCTTGATGTCTTGTGTGTCAGATTCTGATGGACTTTGAATCAAACTCCATCCTGGAGTATGGCATGAAAGCACAATACAATCTACCAACTGCACAATTGAGTTCACATTAATTTAAAAAACACAAATGTCACTAAGTAACATTTTTTACAAACTAGTTTAGTTATCTGATTATATTTATTTGGAAAGAAAAACACAAATACAGCTAAGTATACAATGATGGAAAACACATCATCACAAACAATAATATCACATGTTTTTAAGACAAGAATGTTGATGCAAAAATGTGGAAAACTTGGAAAAGCTTTAATGATTGTAATCATAGACTATTTAAAAACTTGAAAAATCTCTTTTGCTTTAAGAAAGAAGCGACAGATGTCATTTTGTATGATAATTACAAAACTGTGAAATATTATCTCATATGTAGTTCATCAAACCTCACTTCAACAGAAATTTCCTTTCAACAAAACAACTGTAAATTTCTGTTTTTTCCTTAATAAAAAATAGTTGAAAAATGTCCATTAAACTAACAAAAAATCTTGCTGGTTTTAGTTCAACGAATAAGTTAACCCAAAATATGATCGAAATTACTTTGAAAAGGCAAAAATATAAAAAGACAGTGGAAACAGCAAAAATGTTTGAAAATGAGATAAAAAACTTTGTATTTCGAATTTCACAAGTAAAAATCTTCAACGGAAAATAATCATGAAATACATTCATTCATGCTGATGTAAGTGAGTTCATTCCTTTTGCTAAAACACTTATATTTTTACTAAAATGCTTTTTTAAAACTTCAACAAAGTTCTGTATTAAACAAAGAAAAGAACTGGTCCTGACAGCCTTGTAGAAACCTGTATCGTCTGTATCATGTTAAGATTGACTATTGACTTTCATAGTCACAGTATTGAAAGATAAAATCATCTTGCTGAAACAGTATCATAAACTGTTTTGAGGAAATCATTTACAGAAATCGTAAGTCTTCATTGATACTTTGTCGGTAATAAAAACCATTATAATATATTGATTTATTACTTGTTGTAAGTAATCTTGTTAGTCTACTCATAGTTTGAAAAATCTAACCACTAGATTGACCTTCTTTATTTCCGACCGGTTGTTATCTAAAAAAAAAGCAAGAAAATTTGCTAACCTTCAAAAATAGGTACATTGATTCTGAACTTAACCACTTAAGATGTGGTGTTATGAAAGAAAGTTAAAACTTTAAACCTAGCCATAGGAACATAGAACATTTTAAGAAAGTATATGCAAACCAAAGAGAGACTTATCAAAGGTGAAATGGCTAAACTTTGTCCAAACAATCAAGTCAATTTTTCAAAAGTAAAACATGTAAGTGTCTTTAAAACATCAAAATGATAACATTCATTGAAAAATGAGTATGATGATCATAATAATAATAGAGAACAATTTTACAATTCTCAGCACATTGGCTGGCTCAAAGTGCTTTACAATATATTCTGCCCAGACCAGGGCAACCTAATGAAGACACTTCCTGAGAAGCATACAAGGCAACTTCCTGTTAGGCTTTTAAGCCTCATCATTCTAACAATATTTCACTTTCAATGGTCTGGTGCCCATCAAAACATATGCAAGCTGAGCAGGATTATGCGTGAAAATGTTGTTTACAGAACAAACACATTAAGCTCTGGTTAAGTCAACCATTTTACAGTATTCTGAGTGTGGCCACTACAGAAATCATAAATGTTAATGATAAGCACATACCAAAAATAACTGCACAATCAAAAAGCTAGTGACAACATTAGACAAGTCATATCTTGTCACTAAATGAGTTTGAATTTTTTTTTAAATTAAAAGACAACGAATTCCTTTATTATTGTAACATATTAAAAATTACTTTATTTGTAAACATTTATTTAACAATATAAATCAAACAACATAATTTCAAAAGAAACATATATATATACTTATAGTAATTAAATTACACCTATATATTAATAATCTATAGTATTCCCATGCAAATGTTGATTATCAAGTAATCAAGAAAACAAAACAAAATGCTTGCGATATTTTGACCATATTCATAAAAGGTCCCTTTTAGATTTATTATTTTTCTTGTCCTGGCAGCTTTAAAAGACTTGCTACCTCTATTTTCTTTCAGCTAATCTCTCTCTCTCTCTCTCTCACTCATTATGGAAATCAGGGCCATTGCCAGCACTTCAACATTTTTTCTAGACTTGGTGGTTGTGTGCATTTGTGAAAATGTCATAAGGCATATGTGTCATTTCAAGAGCTGTAAACACTTTTTAGCAAAGACATTTATTTCAGCATTATTATCATTGGTGCACTCATGAAAGTTCTAGGGAGGGGGAGATGGTGATTTTCAGGGAAGGGGCATCAGTAACACATCAGGTTCAAAATTGTAAGGGGAATGAATGTCAGTCGCATTTGACATACTGAAAACATCTACTGATTGAAAGGCAAGACTGAAAAGCTGCAATAAGTAGATGAGCCGTATAAGCAAAAAATGATAAATTTTGTGAATAAAAAGTGCAGATTAAAAGTCTGACATTATCACAAGTTATTAAACAAATAAATAGCACTAAAGAGTTTCATCACTTTATGACTGAATGGTTATAAAAAAATTAAACGGAGGAAGAAAATATGTAAAAAGATAATCACATAAACATACTTAAACACAATAAACACTATAAAAACGACTGAGATGGAAGTTTTATTTTTAAATAGCAATCTGCATGTCATTTTGTTATGTGAAAATTTTCCTATAAGAAAAATAATTTTTCATGTTTAAATCCCAAAAAGTTGTTTCTCCTTTTTTCATATACCTGACAATGCTTGTATTTTAGCTTAAAAGATCCTGCCTGTTAACTGATTGAATTGGTTGCCTTTGCATGAAAATTTACACTAGTACTCGGCAAAAAATGTCTCTATTGGTAAGTGCCAAATACTAGTACTATTTTACATGTAAAGACAACCAAATCAAGCAAATAACATAATGTCAAATAAGGTATAATTTTCTTTTACTACCAATCATACTATCATTTTAAATGATTTAATCAAAGTAAGGTTGTCTTGATGGACCTTGCAATAATGGAAAATCTTTACCCTGTATGAACTTATATTCCTACTCAAGACTAATCTTAGCTGTCTCTGAAATGTTCAAAATTACATATTGCAATATTTTGGAAATTTTAGCATGGCAGTGATATTATACAGAGATATATTGATTGATATCCAAAGAGACAAAAATCATTTCATGCATGCAGTGGCCAATTTCAGATGAGGGCACTGATGAGAAGGAACTGTATTCAAATTTAGCCTTACAAAAGCAAAAAAGATAAATTGTGCTTTTCAAAACATTATCTCTAGCTCTTTATTTTTTTAATTCTTCAAAGACTTGACTCCACCAAACTTATTTCAAAATATGTCATATTTGAACTTTGACATTTCCTTGTTTTTAGTGGCCAGATTCATTCAACAACAATCGTAAGATATTTTTAAAAAAAAATTGTATTGCAACTAATCAAAATTAAGACAACAACTATGATGTTCCTTAAATTAGAATGAAAAATGGTATTATGATGATAATGAATAGGAAAATATTGTGCATTACTTCACCTTTAAAACTACCAAAAGCACTTTACATAGAATAAATCTGTACAATCATTAAAGGGTTGGCGTACATGTAAAGGGTTGGGGTACATGTAAAGGGTTGGCCAAAAGTACATGTAAAAGCTTGGCCAAAAGTACATGTAGAAGGTTGGCCAAAAGTTAAATATTCAAAGTATTTTCTTAAATAGATATATTCCTCTTTTTTAAATACATTTTTTCAAAAGCAGCACCAATTATGGGGGTAGAACAATCTGCCTTGTGTGCTGGTGTCTTGCTTCTTGATCACTTAGATCCAAAGACATATGCGAATAAAAACTCTCTATTTATGATCCAGTTTTTTTCAACAGACAAAGACGAAATATTTAAAGTTAATCTTATATAGATATGTACCTCTTTAAAAAATAACATGTTTCATGAGAGGTGAAATAAAAGACCTCATCAACATCATTGTTACTTTGGTGAATACATTTTAACAGAACAAGGCAATTGTGATAAAAGGGAACATTTCTTGACCATTAGCCTGATTCTGCTCTTCTCATGAGCTAGAAATCAACATCATTTTCAAGCAGAAGTAGCAACAGCACTGCCATTCTTGTCAACCGTACACCCTGTCTGCATATTACGGAGTTTTGCACCAATTTCGTCATTAATGTAACGAAGTGATGCAATCTGGGGAAGATTAAGAAAATAATACACATTAGGGGGGTTTAAGTGCAAATAGACATGTGGCACTTGATTAAAAAACAATTCATAATGTGGCCTCTGTTATAATTTCTAACTAAGAAATATATGATGGAAAATGACTTCTAGGGTGCTTGATTTTTTAAAAATCTGTTATGGGTGAAATTGGATGATTTGTTTTTTATTGTATCTTGATAGAAAAATTGTATTTCAAAATCAGTATAAAAAAACAAGGTTAATATCTGTTCTTTACAAACATACAGTAGAGTCTACATAATTCAATCTAGGCTATTACGAATAATTGATAATTAGAACTAAATACAAAAGTAAAAAGTTTTCCCCTTCTGTGTTTAAGTAATCCACATTACAAACTATCAATAATTTTATGCCCTTTGGTCCGCCCTTAGCAGTTTGAATTATTTATTTAATTCTTTTTTTTACTAAAAATTCAAATTAAAAAAAGATGTGAGCAACACCATATTTAAGCATTTTCATATTTAAAATGTATATTTATAAATCCTGAACATAAGATATAATTGCAAAATTCCATTTTCACATCAAGTAGAGACATTAAAAACTTCACAATAGTGGAAAATTTAAAGGAGAAATCAGATCATTCATATAATATAGGTATATCATTATTATCCTCATCAGTATGGCTATATCATACATCATTCAAGCTCCTAAATCTAAGTGTGTCCTACCCTAAATAACGCTTTGTTTTGCAACTTTTACCAATTTTGGCATGCAACTTAATTTTTTTACAAAAACATATTTTTGTTTAAAGTCTTCGTTTTGTCTTTGTCTCTATTCTTCCAAATTACCTTGTTCACTATGTCTGTCAGATATTCATTAAGCATGTTCATCTGTCCTGGGTCTCTGATGAGGAAGAAGAATCAAATTAATATACAAAAATAAAGAAAGACGACGAGAAGTGCATTGGACTACAATATGAAATGATGAAGAAAAAAGAAAACCAAATCAATACAAAAGTAAGATGAACAACTTATATGCAATAAAAGTAAAATAGTAAATTGTTCCCAAAACATATCTAGCTTCCTCACATGTTAATAACATGTTGTGGTTAATATGATTTTTTTATCACCATTTTGTTGAAACATATCTAACTTCCTCACAACTTACGCAGGCAATTTTAAAATAGAGGGAAAGGGTAGCATAAATGCACTTTTAACATCTACTGTAGACTTTTAGATCCCAGTTTGAAGAAAATAGTGATATTAACCAGAACATGATATTAACCAAAACATCATATTAACCACAACATGTTATTAACCTAATGAACTAGACAAGCATACTCAAAAAATAGCTAAAACAGAAAAAATCAATACAACATTTGTCTGCCCGAGAACATGACCTACAACATTGAAAGGACACAGGGACTGCATAAGCTCAAAAATTAATCTATGTTAATACATTGCAGTTGACACCAATAAAAAGTTGGGCAACTCTTGCTTTTTTTAATATTAATTATCAAACATAGAATAGCACTGCTACCCCTAAATCCTGCTACCAAATTCTGCCTCTATGACAGTAGCAATCATTTGGAGATAAACTCAAAATAGCACACAATGGCCTTATTATCATCATCATTTATAGTGTGTTTTCCATGTAGCCTGGGTTACAGTTTTCTCCTAGAAATGGCACTTCGCTATGTGTCTCAGGGCAAGCTCTGGTGCTAGGCCCTTAGCTTTGAGGTCATCTGCAATAACCTCTCTCCAGGACTTTGGGGGATGGCCAGGGACAGGGTCACCTGAGATCACCAAGTCCTGTACCTGCCTCAACCAGCTGCTCTCCTCCTTTCTTACGATGTGGCCAAACCAGCATAGTTTACTGTGGCGCATCAAGTCCACAATGGATGTGACACCGAGCCTTTTCCTCAGAAGAGCGCAGGAGTCTCTGTCTTTTGGTGCCGCACAACACATCCAGCGGATCATTGTGATTTCATTTCACATGCCTTGTACAATTCTCCCTTTGCTTTAGTTGGAAGGGCCTTTGATGTCACTAGTGGTAGGAGGTCTCTAAACTTACCCCAAGCAAACTTCACTCTTGTGATTGAACTGGACTGTGCACCACTGCCAGCATCAAGCATGTCTCCAGGATAACGCCTTGTAGAGAGGCACCGCATGACCACCTTCCAGTCTTGTTTTGGGTCTTCGTCTCACGGCGGTACACCATTGCTTTGGTCTTCTTTATGTTGACCCTGAGACCCTCAAGCACTTTATTTGGCCTCCAGGTTTTGACGTTTTCTGCCTTCAGCGCAAGATCATCTGCAAAGAGTAACTCCCAAGGTGGTCCCCCCTTGAAGTCCTTCGACAGTTGGTCCATGACTATGATGAAGAGGAGTGGGCTGAGTACTGAGCCCTGATGGACACCTTGACGCTGAAAGCTTCACCAATGGAGCCACCTATGCTGAGAGAGCTCTTTCAGTTCTCATAAATTGCCATGACAACACTGAAAATCCACTCAGCTACACCAGTTTTTCTCAATGATCACTTCACCACTTTTCTTGGAACACAGTCGAAGGTCTTCTCCAGGTCGATGAATGTGAGGAACAGGTCCTTTCTTTTGACGAGGAATTTTTCTTGCACTTGGCGTATGATAAAGATTACTTCCATAGTGCCCTTGAAGCCAAACTGCATGTCATCTATGCTTATGGCTGCTCTGATGTGCTGTTCAAGCACTCTCTCAAACAGTTTCATGCAGTGTTTGAGTAGCTTTAGGCCCCTCTTCTTCTTCAATTGAAGTTGTAGCATCAATGCTGATGACTATCACAACTTTTAAAATGTAATTGCCTCTCTCTGTGGCATCTCCCTTTCCCTTGTAGCAGTTCATAATGATGTTCATGTCCCAGTCCTTGGGAATCCTTTTCTGTTGGATAATGGAGTTGAAGAGCTCTGTAATGAGTGATATGCCAGCATCTCCTGAGGCTTTCATCATTTCTGCGACAATACCTGCAGTCCTTAACATTATCTCCTTTGACAAAGAGTAGAAAATTCCAAGAATTTTGACTTGAAATAAAATAGTAGTATTGTCCATGTGACCTTTTCTTAGTGTTAGAAGTATAGATTTTAGCAAGGAGCATACTGTTTGATGGATTTCTCTGATTCCTCCATCAGCGTTACAATCAAGTTCTCTTTTCCAAATCCATATGAACTTTTTGTTAATCACAGTGAATATGAACATTGATGAGGCAGATTATTTTTCAATTATGGGGGTTCTTATTCATATAGCCACTGTAGATTTGATAAAGCAAATCTTTTTAAATTTACTATAACTTCCAGTCGCTACGGATTGCTATACGCCCTCAGTTTGTTAGGGGGCATGCTCTTTTTTAATACTGAAATTTATTCTACTATTACTTTAAACAACACCTTTAGGGCAAAGCAACTGAACCGGCTAATTCCAAAGGTTCCCGAGGACTGTGAACCCTTGTCATCTGTGCCATGATGATATGAAGGATTTGCCTATGGGTTGGGTGAAGGGCTATTTATTGTGTTTTTGATCAGGCATTAATGAGGAGAGCATTCTGAAGACCTTCTGTCATTGTGAATCACAGACACGTCTGTCAGCTTACAATTACATGTGTGCTTTGCTTTAAGGTTAATTTTCCCATATTTTTTTTTACTAATTCTAAGTATTTCTAAATGGATTGGGAATGAAGCAGAGGTCTGGTCTAACCGCGAAAAAACTTATCCGACATCCCTTGGGCAAAACCACAAATAACAGGCGGATAATGAATCTTGGTCGTTGACAAGCAAGTGATAGGTCGCGCTACAGGTTGTGATGGCGGAGACTTATCACACATGTACGCCTGACATTTAGAGATTTGTTTTAATCTTAATTTATCAAACACGTCTGTGTTTAAGAAGATGCCTGGACATTATTAGTGGTTCGTTCCTGACTGCGATGCAGAAATTTATTCACCTGAGGATGGTTTTACAGGTTGACTTGCTTCTAAATCAAAGAGATGTTCTGCTTTTAAATGGTGCATCATAGTTGAAGTAGATCTATGACTGTATACAAGTCTCAATATTAAAAAATTAATATGCTGCACTTTTTTGGACTAGGCATGTTTGAGAAATTAAGATTAAAAAATGTACAGGAATGCAATTGCAATTAAAATTCGTCAAATTACTAATCAAAGAACAATTTGTTAACATAAAAATGAAATCTAATATGATACAATACAAGTAGTTATACAAGATTAGCTTAATATCAAGTCAAATTTACTATAGCAGACAAACTTGACTACAGATAGGAGCGAGACATAGGAAGTGTCATCTAGTACCTAATAGATTGACACACCTACAGCCGTCCTTTATCAGTTGTTTTCATCCGGCAGCGGATAAATTTTGCGGTTAGAGATTCCACCTCTACTTCCAACTCTCACAACTCAATCGAGACAATTAATCTCTGTTTTTTTACTCTTTAGTCTCCTAGTGTCTGCAAGAATCAAGGGCAGCTATTTAAAAAGTTTTTTCCCTTGTTAATAGTTCCCACTTATCAACGAGTCTTGCCTCGAGACAGTGCGCGCCAAGGTGTGACCAACACGTAATAATCACATCGCTCTCGTTCCAAAATGTATCTGTTCTTCAAAGATTTGTTTTATGTCTAAAAGTTGACCGTCTGTTCTTGTCCCACAACCGCTGTGGCATTACAGAGGAAACTATTCATAGCGTTTTCTTATATTCTAAATCAATTAATCCCTTTGAAATGCATGAGTAAACGGGCGACGACTGACACCCCATGTCTCATGTGTATCGGCTGTTATTCAGGGGGAACAATAAGAAGCTTTTTTTCCTAATAAATGCTTCCACTTTGTTTGTAACAATCACAACTGTATCCATTATTCAAAGTGTTGATTTATGCCTCAGTGCGTCCGACCGTTTTTAGGACACACGGTATAGCGGTATTGAGTCTGATTTGGGCGCCCGCCACATCTCTAGAATGAAGGGTATAATTGGTAATACTTGAAGCAGAAATTCCCCAGGCAACTACAGTTCCCCTTTATTTTAATTTTAATAAGGCAAGTTGGCCTGCTTTCTCT
>JAUUEB010167775.1:0-14191 GCA_032362205.1 Clione limacina
TCAAGCGGGCCCTACCCTCTGTAGAGGATTAATCCCGGCCCGTACAAATAAACATGGATATGATGATGATGATACACTCTTAGGGATCAATGGACACAAAGTCGATATAATCCTAGGGGGTGCAAAACAGCATTTAATTTCCCTATATAAAGATGGCAGGTACATCAAAGTTTATGGAGCTTTTGGTTCCATTTGCCCAAATTATGAAGCTGAAATTTATTCAGCAATGCAAACCCTACGAACTTTTTTCAAAGAATAACCAGCTAAAGCTGCCAATATAGTCATCTTCATATGGTTTTTACTCTAAAGGCAAAGGAAATAGGAGTTTCATTACACAAAGCTTTTTTTATAGATATCTTTTTCAGTGGCCATTACTTCCCTTTTCTCAAAGATATTTGTTCTTCAGTGGGTCAAAGGAAAATGTATCAGGTTGTCCTTGTATCAAAGATCTAGAATATGTTGCTTTCTTATCCTAGCTATGAATCAACAAGGGGCGCTGCTAATTATTATGCTGGGTGTGTCTTCTTCTTTTTGGACGGACATTCCAGCTTCAGTAAATAAGTTGACAGTACGCTGCAGGTCCCCCAGACATCCGTGGAGTTTCTGGTCCTCAGCCACAGAGTTGGCCCAAGCATTTTTCCTTTGGTCGCCATATATCTTTCAGGACTGCTGGGTGTGTCTAAGCACAGTAATATTTGAAACTATGGCTTACCAGCAAATATTCAGAACACATGGAATGCAGCGCTGGGGAAACTGATAAGAGACTTACATGCCTACAGACAGTAGACAATTCATGACTCAAATCCATAGAGTACTAAGGAACTCAGAACTACTGCAGTTTTACTGCAATCATTGTCACTAGCTTCAGACCATGCTCGTTCCAAACATGGTTACTGAGTCTGCCAAAAGATGAACTAGCTTTGTCTATGCACCTTTGGAGCTGCTGGGCTAGGCCACTTGAATAAAAAAGACTAGTGTTAAAAAGGTGAATACTTTTTAAATATTGTGTAACTACAGAAATCAGGCAAATATTAACCAAGGAACAACATGATTTTGAACAAAGAAAATTTATTCAACATTTAGAGTACCTTTTGAACTCTGTAACATTGATATGTACAACTCTAACATAACAGTTCAACAAAATGTCTTACCATACATGAATTAAATCAAGAAAAAAGGGGATGGTAATAAGAGTTGATAAAAATCTATTTCACATGACATGAGAATGGAAGGCAAAAGCAAATGAGAGAGAAAAGGTTTAAAGGAATATATGCACAATGTTATATTCAGCCGTTGTAAACTAAGTTTAGTCCACAATAGTCTAATAACAGAGCAGTGGTGAAGGAAAACAAAAATCTGTACAATATCTTGATTACTACTGATGGGAGATTCAAAGAAAAAAGAATGATGGCAACATTAATTGAAAGGTTTAAAAATATAAATTTTGACTATTTACAAATCAATGATTGTACAATCAACAAAATCAACAAGGCTAACACATGGGTTTAAGGTGTAAATTTGTTACATAAAAATGTATAACTTATTGTTATAAACAAGTGCTTTGTATGAGGCATAAAAATATATTTTGAAGCTTTGACTATTAAAATAAAAAGTGGAAACAAGTACAGTAGATACAGGATTCAACGAAGCTGGAGGGACCACCAATTTTGTTTGTTCAAAACAGAAATCCGATCAATTTATTGTATAGTTATCATTTGAAAAATATCGGATTTTAGCGAAATAAATAAAACAACTTACATCAGCATGAATGAATATATTCATGGTTATTTTCCGTTACAAACATAGGTGCAACATTCAAAATCTTAGTATCTTTGTCACATTTTCAAATTTTGGCTGTTTCCTGTTTTCTTGTATTTTTTTGCCTTTAGAAGTCATTTCAGTGATATATTGGGGCTAACTTAATTGCTTAACTAAAACTAACAACATTTTTGTTCGTTTAACAGAAACGTTTTTACTATGGTTTATTTAGAAAAAATCAGGGATTGACAGTTGTTTGTTTAAAAGAAAATGTTCATTGAAAGGAGGTTCGTTGAACACATACCTGTATCTACTGTGCCAAACAATCTTTTCTTCGCTATTGCAATGTTGATGGTATTGATGTTTGGTTAACAACACAGTATCTTTTGTGTTCATTTTTTACCAAACTCACTACTTTACTACTTGAACTAAGTAATTAACAAAGGTTTAACTAGGAACATATTTCTTGAATGACAGTCAGTCTCTAAAGTAATAGTAGCCTCTTTATACTTCTCTTACAATAACATACACTGATATAAAAACATATAAAATCAGGTTCAATTTAAAAAAAACATTTCTTTAATCTTTACTTAACACTATATCTTTGACAAATAACAAAAGGAATAACATCTAATATGGATTAGACATAAAAGAGGACAATTTTTTTTTAAATTATAGCCCTTTCCAAGAGACTGAAAGTATTACAACTCAAAGGGTATTTTAGATTTGAGATATTTCTTTAAAAGTCATACCTGATTATGTTGTTTAAAGCAGAGTCTACTGTTTTTTGTTTTGTTATTTTTTACATATAATCCTCTTTTCTCCCTGGTCCTGCAGTATTTTTCTTAGAATAATCCCCAATTGTGTATAAAGAACTCAAGTATTTACTTGCATGGCACGGAAAAAAAGACTCTGAATAATGAATGAAAGATATTTTCGTGGCCTGGCAACTTTTTTTCCTCTAAATTGTGAATAACACAAAAGTTCACTCTGTGTGATAAATACTTACACAAGGTAAATTATAATTATGGATCACAGCTCCCAAGCATACTAAAATATAATTTATACTTGTGACTAACTTTGTAAAATAATACTAAAAATCATCAACAGGTATAACAAAGTGGCTAAAAATGTGTACTGTATTACAGATTTAAGCAAACAAATAAATTGCACAAAATTTAAAATCAATTTACAACAACAATATCATTAAGGTTTTTAACATTAAATTTGTGACATGGTTAACAGTAACAAAGCTTTCTTTAAGAAAATATTTCATTCAAAATAAGAAAGATTAAAAACAACATAAGAATATGATCAACAATATTCATAACAGCAAAAGAGTCATAACAAGAGAAACTAGTCTCATTTTCATTTGAAACATCAATATAAAATCTTACATTGAAAATACAGATAGTTCAAATGAACACAATTTGGGTTATTCTGTTCCCTTTATCTTATATTCATATTGAATAAGTATAGGAAAAGTTAATTTCATAATTCATGTTTATCAAGATTTATATTGATAAAAAATGCCTAGCCCCGGTTTTCCACTATGAATTGGACCTCATATTCTATATTTAAAAAGGAGTTTTCAGACAATTCATCAGCTGTGCCATTTATTTAATTTATTCATTTGGTGAGGGGCCCAATTTATCCGTATCTGAATTAAAATGTTGAGAAAAAGAAGATTTTCTACTTGGGTCACTCATTTAGCTAGAAGGTAATAAAAGCCAATTAGTTCTTAACGTACCTCCATTTGTTATATAAAAAGGATTCCTTTACAGCAAAGCACCATGAAGATGGTTCCTGAAAACATTAATTGATGGTGTTAGGCCCAGAAAAGGGAGATAATTTAAGAAAATGATAGCAGCCTTTTGGGTTAAGGAGAAAGATGAGGAGCTAAAGATACTGTCTGTCTATAGCGAACGCAACTCCAAGGATAAGGAAAAACATGCAGACAAAATGAGCTCAACATTTTTTTAAATTAATTATATTCTATCTACACAGAAATCCTTATAAGGGGGTGGGGGGAAGCAGAACTCAAAATCAGCTGAAATACTCAGTATCCAAAGTCACTAAGATATTGATTTTGAGAATTTGGCCCTGGTGGCATCTTTCTCAGGTACAATTTAATGAATCTTCATAAATTAGTGTCAGGTGTAATTCCTTTCAAGGACCTTGTGCCACCTTTTCAAAGCTTACGATACAGTTGCATCTTTGTTCTTGACACTTCTAAAAAGTAAATTACTTTTTTAATCCATAAGAACAGAACCGACTTCTAGCAGTCAATAATTATTTAAAAAAATACTACCTAAATTAATTTTTGTAAAAAAAAGTTTGATACATTGCTCACGGTAGTAAATCTTAGTAAAGCCTTGGTATTTTCCAGATATGATCAAAATAATTCAATAATATTGCATAATTTAAAAGATCTTGTACACAGTTATTTTATCAAAGAGGCTCTCATTTATTCTGTTAATTTTAAAATCTGGATTCAAATTCAATCACTGGTTTCCATGGCAGGATTTGTTTTTATTTTTTCTCCCTAAGATTATTTACATCATCGAGTTTGGATTCTGAAAGAGTTTAACAATTGTAATAGAGCAGATGCAACATTGCATAAAACAACATAGCAGGATATATATATATTCTTAATGAAGCATTTTGCCAAAGACATGACAGTCATGGTCTGGTACCTAAACAAAAAATAACACTTAAACAATTAACATTCATTATGCAAACATATTACTGGAATGTTACAAAACAACATTATATTAGACACATTTGGATGAGATCGTCGTCATCCTTTCCATCGTGAAGTTACACAAGTCAAGTAAGGGGAACAAAATGAGACAGGTGGCAACAGTGGATTTACAAATTCAGCAAAACAATAAAATAATTTCATTACAAAAACTTGGCAACAAGGAAAAGGCGACACAGTTCACAATCCCTTATCTTGATGCAATACAGGGCTACAAAATGTACAGAAAACCAGTCCAATATGTCCATACTGTATTATAATGTGCTAAATAAGTAACCTGACCACCTTAGAGTTGTTAATTTACAATAATTTTTGTTTCTTCTGCTGTTCACTATAATGTCGAAGGAAATAAACTTTGGTTAATTGAATGAAGTACCAGTAATCATCATCATCATCATCATCATGAAATTGTTTACACAGTGTTCTTTTTTTGGTTAAACACTTTGGTGGTTCCCTTTGCCTTAACGACAGCCACTATTTAACTTAAGAAGGTACTCTTAAATTGAGACTGCTAGTGTAACAGAAAGTATAGGTATGATCTTTTAGTTTTAGAATTTTTCTTTTCAACTAATTTTAATTCAATTTTACACCACCAAAAGATCATTATGACTTGCTTCACTCACACGCAGGAATTTAGTTTGATCTTCAGTCTCTGATAAGACTAGGTGCTAAATACTGCTTATCTCCAGGCTCAGGGGGCTTGATGCGCCCACACAATCATTTATGCATGTGCAGGAAGCAACTATATCACAAAATACTAGGATTTTTTTTAAACCAATTAAATGTTTAAATGGATGAAATTAAGATGAACTTCTTGATTATCAGTCTTTATATTAAGCATAGGTAACAATGAAAAGAAATGCAATGAGTCTTTTTTTTAATTTTTTTTTACTTCTAACAAAAATCTTTTATATAAGAAGTCATTGTACTTTCATGTTTTCAAAATATTTCTTTGGACAAATTCTTCATATGTGATTGCCATGTTTACTAAAAAAAACAACACTACAACATATAAGCTATAAGCAAGCTTTGCGATATAATTCATTCTATTAATTCAATTGAAAATAATAAAATTAAAAGTAAAGCCACATGTTTGATTTTTTGTACAATCCTCAGCTTTCTCTCCTCTATGTATAACTTGAAAGCAAAAACAATAACATCAGAACAAAAGCTTAATTCAGATTTTGAATTGTGACTTATCTTCACTCTGCTTCACTATAAAACCCTTGTCATGACTATCTAATTAATAGTAAAAATAAAGTTGATGTCAAACAAATTTTGCATTAAAGATGGGTTAATATCTAATGAAAATAAAGAGGAAGAAAGGGACATCAAATGTATAGATTGACACAAGGGAAATGTCCTATCAGAATTATCAATTTGCAGACAATTATTGATGATTTTATATGTCTTTATATAGTTAACATCAAATGATGGAGTTTGGACAGAAACACACAATAAAAAGATAAGTGTGGGCTGTAGGGGCAATTAAAATTCTATTCTTATTCTACATCGCTACAAGATTTCTCTTCTTGGTCGTTTTCTCATTGAGCCTGTAGGCTCACAAAAGTCAAGAAACCTTGAATCTTTCACATGAACTTGTGACTGAGCAGTGAGCTGAAGTTTGATAGCGCTGGCGTTCAGTTTCGTGGACTTGAACATCATTTTGAGTCCCTTCATCTTTTCACTGCGAAGATCAACAACAACCGGGGCCAACGATGCTAGGATATCAGCTGTGGGAGATGGTGAGGGTGATGGTGCAGGAACAGCTTTAGTGATATCGTCTGCACGTTTGATTGTTAACATCATGTCTGCTGGACTCTCTGCCTTCAGCATGGACTCCATTGACAGCCCTATGAACGCACTCCCGTTGGACTTAGAGCTGAGAAACTCATCAAGGGCATCTACTCCCGTGGCAGAGCCTGTAGTAATTGGTCCAGTGGTTACAAAATCATCTGATGCAGTTGTAACTGCAGTAATCATTGCAGGGGATGATGAGAATGGTTCACCTGCCCCCAATAAGTAGTCTTTGTTCAAGATATTCAAGCTACATTGTTGAGCAAGTGCTGTGATACTGGGATTTGGAGAAGTGTCTTGAGAAAACTCCTCTTTTCCTACTTTGCATGCAAGCTCTTCAATAGTAGACTTTATTCTTTCCTCTGATTTACTGTTTTCATCTACCATGGTTCTTTTCATCGAGATAGAACCTTTGTATTCAATTTCTTTAGCATTAGACGCCACTCGTCTCCTCTGACCTTTACGGCCCCTATTTGTCACCCTCTGCCCATGGAAATTGGCATCCGGAGAGTGTGCAAAATCATCTTTGCTGATCTTGTGCAAGTCATTGACAACCAATTTCAAAGGATCAATAGTATCAGTTGATTTGCTGAACCCATTTTCTGGTTCTTTGTCACCCTTTTCATCCACATTACCTGATTTTTCTTCATCCTCTTCACTGTCACTTTTTGTTCTGTTCTCTTCATCCTCCTCTTTTCCGACATCGATTTTGGCCCTTGTTCGTGGGTCAAATTTGTTAAGTGAAAAAGTGAGATGCTGAGCCCAACCTACGTGAAGGACAGGCGTAGAGCTTCCTTCTTCCCACTGGCATATTCCATCATAGAACCTCAAGATGTCTGCATAAACCGAGGGGTCATATAACAAGTTGAGCTGGTCACGATCAGTTGTGTACAAAGACACAGCTTTCACAATGTTTGGGATCAGCTCATTAGCTATTTCTAAGAACTCCTTATAAATTTCTTCATCTTCTCGAGTGTAGTTGAACCTGGCAAGAGGAAATATTACACTGATTAGAAAATAAACATGGAAAAAGTTTGACATTTGCTGAAAAGTCCAGAATACAAAACGAGAAGCTACAGTCTTTGAAGATACAGTAAAATTACAGCGACAAAACAACTTTAACATAATTTTCCGCAATAATATCAAAAATGACTCATAGCAGGGTTAAACTCAAAGCATGTAGGATACGATTGAATTTAAATCTCCAATAGACTCATACGTACACATGCTTCAATGCTCAATTTTGCTTAGAACAAGAATTAAAGGGATATCATATTACAGACCTGCCAAGCCATAAATTACAAAAAATATAAAAAATAAATACTTAATAAAAATAGGAGTAAGTAGTAAATCACTTAAAACACAGAAAACTCATTATAAATATATGTGGCAACAAGGGAAAACTTGTCACAAGTTGGTCAAAAATGACATGTTTCTTAACTTAATATTAAACTTGTTCCAGCACAAAATTAACCCATTTTTAGCAATTTTTTCCAAAATGGCTTGAAATTCATCAGCAATTTTATTGCATACTGTCTTTAATCAAAAACACTTTACACTAAAATGGTATTTCTTTAGATATAAGACTGTATGCAAAAAATGGGTCAACAATTTCAAGTACACCACCTCCCACATGACTCCAGCAAAGATGTTCTGCAATATCCCAATAAGAGATGTTTCTTTTCTATAGCTTACCTGAATTAACAACATCATGCAGTCTGTACAAAGTATGTATGGCATTAAATTGGACCAAAAAATGATACATACAAAATGCAAGAAGAACAAAGAGAAATTGCTGGATAATTCAGCTGCATGACTTAGAAATGAAAGAATACAAGGCACACCAATGACAACAAAATGGAAGGAGAGGGATATCAAACGCCATTAAACAGGATACATGATGATGAAAGTTTTTTTTAAATCTGTTTTTAATCAGTAAAGAATATCCTTTTAAAATTTACTAAACTTCGTAGCAATTTTCCCCAGAGAGTAGCCAAATGGTATAGCTAACCAAACAGCAAGTCTAGATGTAAATGTTTTTAAGGCCATGAAATTGACACAGATCAGATATCTTAAGCCATAAGCTTTTTATTTGAGCACTCAAGGCACAAACTATTCATTTTTTGTGCCACTTTTGAGCATAAATAATATCAAATAGAAAAGAACCTTAAGGGAACTGAATTTGATAAATGCACACAATGAAAGTGATACATAGCAGTTGTTCCAAACCCTTTTCAAACGCAGTTGCAGACCCCCATTGAATAGTAGACTATAACTTTACAGAATGCCCGCTGACACCTTTACTTATATATGTTCCTAGTATCAAAGGTTTGTTCCCCAATCACTAACGGGTTAGTCAACCTTAGGTTGGGCAACTCTGATCTATAGCATAGCGTACTGGTCAGGGTCCAACTCAGGATTCTTCACATTTTAGTTGAACACACTACCTAGGAATTAAACAAACCATCACTATAGTGTTTATCACAATTTTATTTCGCTGAACTAATTTTCATGCTTTTCAACCATTTACCAAGTCAATTTCAACATATGTTTGCTAACTTGACAGAGAGAGATATCTTGAGAGTACATGTGCCACCTCGTCTGAGTTTATGTAGGTGAGAATATTTAGGAAAAAAGATGAACAAGATAAGACAGACAATTGAATTGTGCTTCATTCTGCTCCAGAGGGGATGACCTTGTCACCAGTATCTAAAGAGTGGTGCAACAACACTGAAACCAAACCAATCAATAATATATAGGTTTGGTAAGAAGCCCAGTCATAGAGTGATAGACCCATGTGTAGCAGATGACATGGGATGACAGTCTTTCTCAAGGGAACTAAGGCTCTATCACAGGTTTATTTTCCCTGATAAAGTTTGAAACTTTTAAGATTCTTTCGCACTATCACACTGTGCACTCATCAGCTTAAAAATGTATATTATGTCAATAACATCATCGTAACAAAGCAGAATATCAGTTTCTATCTACATCTCCTTTTCAAATTTACTTACTTCCTTATGACATTGGATGCTTCAGCCCAGCACTTGATGGCTTCTTTGTAAAGTCTTTTTCTGTAAAGGTAGCCACCAAAGTATGTATATGGATATACATGGTGATTGCCATAGTTTGACATTGCTGAACAGATTGCCTCTTGAAGCAATGACAGTGGAGGTGGTCGGCCAGGAGTGGGAGATATCTCTTCCAGGTCTCCAAGATTGCCAAGTGCCATTGGATATCTGTACATGATAGTAACACAAGAAAAATTATGCAAATTGTAAAGCTTTAAAAATTCTATATCCATTTTTAGAAGTTGCCTGAAGGATTATTTGGGCATTGAGAAGACAATATTTAAAATATGTACTTCAGCTTGTGCTTGTTTCAAAGAAGCTGCCTAATATTTTGTCTACTAAATTTCAGCTTCCGTTTGGATGTATTTTTTCATCAAACATTGCACAAAAGTCTTGTTTACTTCTGATAATATGAAGATATTCTTTTTATTCAACAATAATCATTATTTAAGAAGATCAGTTCTTTAACATCAATAAAAATACTCAAAACAAGACCCATGATTTAACAGTTAAAGATGCTACAGTTGTTAAAATTACCTACTTTATCCTTCCAAAGCATGTACAATTTTAAAATGAACACAGACTCCAAAGGAAAATCATAATACGTCAATAAAATACTGAATCTTTTTCTTATATAAATGTTTTCAGAAAATGAAACACTGAAATATTTAACAATAAATAATAGTAAGTTAACAAACATTGAATATTAGATCACTGGTGCCTCGCGGAAATATAATTGACAATTGCATTCATAAACAAAAACCTGCTTTTCGTTAAGTTCAATGAAGCTGCACATTTTGACAAAAATATGTTCTTCGTCTTCTTCCTTCTTAAGAAATAGATTAAAATGGTTAATTAATCGCTAATCTTCCGAATGAATTTAAGTTCAGCAACATAATGTGTTATATTTTGATGGGAGATTTCACAAAAGATTTTGCTTCTGTTAGTGCTATTTTGATTCATGCACACTTTATATGGAAAATAACTATCGCAAAAAATGAGGACCTTGTGTAATAAGTTTAACATTTAAAAAATCCATAATCACTCACTTTGAGAGATGGCCCTTGTCATGCAGTAACCACAAGAGCTCCTGTGAAGAGAAAGATCATAATGAATTAGGGCAATCAATTTAAAGGATCACAATGAGAAGTAAAAGCTCAATTTCTCAAGTTAACACACTCTCTACAACTGTATCAATAGTGCATTAGAAAAAACAGTTTTATAATTAACAGTACCTCTCTTAAACCATTGCGATATTAAACAAATTTAAATGTTTTAGCAGATTGATGACCAGTTAAAATAACGGGGCATTTTATAATGTTGTTCAAAAATCTTTGACATTGCCAAGTTTTCCTTCAAATCTGTAGACTAAAAAGACCCATGATAGAATTTTCTAACAACCAATGTACATGTCCTAACATCCTTAAGGGACCAACCTTAAGTCCCCATTAAAGTCAAGGTCTCATTGGTAGAAGGTAAGAGACAATCACATTTTGACTTGTCTATGGTCAATGAGGATAAAGGGTGTACAATCCTTGCACCTCAAATTGGCAGTGAATTTACATTGATTACTTCCCTTCACAGAGTAACAAAAATAACTTGGTCTTGTTTGACAAATTTGTTATTGCATGTTGCTGTCTACAAGAAGTAGAAAACTAAAAGTACTGACAGACAATTGGTACTGAAAAGAAAAGGTGATCAATAATTTTCAACATCATTTCAAGTCTATTTTCGAGAATTTTCATAGTGCTTGGTGCGCAATTATTTCATTTATCAAAATCAATTTAACCCATCAATCACGTAACAAAACACCAAGCTCTTCCAGCCACTTTCTCACCGCCCTACAATATCCACATTCACAAGCTTAACACAATGGGTCAGCAATTTTTGGATTTTTGTTAACATAACAAGCTGTCAGGTGGCCCATATGAGGATCTGGTCTACTTGCACATTGGTAGGTAAGAGATGGTCCATTTTCAAGGTGTGGTAATTGCTAGTTGAATACAAGTTCATATTGGAGTTGTGCTCATTATATTTGAGGTCCACTATATACAACTAGGTTTCACAAATAAAAGAAAAAAATGAAACTGAAAACTGTTTGTAATAGAAGAAAATTCATTGAACCTGATGTACAAAATTTGCTTTGCACCTTAAAGATAGAAATAGTATGTTGCACAACATTTTCCAAAAACAAATAATGTCATCTTCCAACTAGATGAGTACTTCCTTTACATTATATCTCTCCTATTCTCTTATTTGTGGCATGAAAGGCAAAAATAAATCCCAGTGGATCATATTTATTTCTAGCAGCACAATAACAAACAAAACAGTTTGTAAATTATTATGTTAAAAAATCACATCACAAAAACGTTATAAGCTTTCAATATGACAAAAAGTAAATACAGCCAAAGAAAGCATGTTTTTGTAGAATGTTCACAAACTATCAAGCTTCAAAGCTTTTTTTTCCAGAACATACCTCAACCAATGCTGCAATAAAAAAATTACCTGTTGAAGCGCACCCATTTCAATACTATCCATAGTGAAGCTTATGGAAGGGTTAGCAGCAGAAACCATTGCAGCAACCTCCATCAGGCGATCACATATGACTGGTTGACCATTCAGGTACAGCCAGGATTTCTCAGCAACACTCAAGGCTATGGACTGTCCTCTTTTGTCTTCATTACCCTTACCTGGAAAAAAAAAGTTTATTTATAAAGTATGATGAATTAACTTTGAATGCTTTAATGGAAATAAAATCAGTTCAAATATCAAATGGAGACTGTACATTTTGTAGTCTAAGCAGCTCTTTGAGCCGCTAATTTTTTTATCATGCACTTATTCAATATAAGTTTTTAGGGCTCATAAACTATATAATATAGTATTAATGTAATTACATCTCATGAAATTACTAATTACTTTAAAGGATTGTGGACATATACCAGCTAAAAGTCATGACATTTTTTAAAACAATATTTTATTTGACATGTTTCAACATTCTGACATGCCACTCTGCATTATCTACTGTGAGGTGTATTTATGACACCTGTCAAAACAGTTTCATGGCCAGGATCAGCACTGCAGTGCCTTATCTATTCTGATATCAGTTTACTTATTAATTACTAGTTCTGTTTAAGGCTAACCTATAAACGTTTTTTTGTAAAAGCACCAATTTTGGCACAGAAGTAGATCGATGTACCATTAAAAAACTGTATATGTGCATGCATCACCTAACTACCTTTTGGCGGCCATGGTAGCCATTTAAAAAAATAGCCAGCATAGAAGTTTAACATGTCTAATTAATATCACAGAAATTCAACAGCAATGCATAGTGAATGCTTTAGTCTAGTATGTGTGTGAAACTTGGTGCCTTACTCTGACTAACAGTAATAAATCCAGAAGACAATTATAAATTATTGCCTTAGGTATATTATATTTGTAAGGTACACTATCCCAAGACAATCAGGAATGAAATTGTGTGGAAGAAAACAAAGTAAGAGACAATGAAGGATGAAATCAGTTTAATCAGAAGGAGGAACTGGAGCTTGATAGCCCACACTCTGCAGGGACGTTATAAACAGAGCAGGACAGCCAAGACATGGAGAAAAGATTTAGAAAACGTGATATCTTTTGCAGGACTAACCTGGACTGAGATGACAAGGAAGCGCAAGACAGACATGAGTGAAAGCAATTGTCCGTGGCCTATGACCAAGCAGGGTCGGAAGGGCATGAATGAAATTTCTTAAAATGATATTCAACAAAATATAACAAATTATCATGCATCAAAAAAGCAGTATATAAAATTTCAGCAGAGGTATGAGAGTTATTTCCCTTTAAAGTTGAAAGTAAAAAAAATTGCAAATTTGAGTCGTAATCAAAATTCTGAGACAATTTAATATCCAAAACAGTAAAACGTGATTAGCTTACAAATGTAAAAGCACATATTAAAGTTTTTAAAGTCACATTCATTACAGATATCTATCCAAATGAATTAACTAGCGAGAGGTAAACGCATGTAATAAATCCATGATCAAATTTATGGATCAAGGAAAAGTCTTTTTTTTTTAAAGATTTGACAATGAAAGCAAAGTTGTTGCAAACATTTTAATTGCCATGGAAAGAAACATAAGAATTGATTTTTAATGAAATCAGTAATCAACAAGGCAACAGAAATATTTGAAGTTTAGTACATAGTGACCAAATAGAAAAACGGAATTGGAATAAGATACTAAATAGAATGCTACTTTTTCAGTTCATACCATGCCAAGTGACCTCCGCTGTGTCTGTACCATCTTGTCCAAAGATGACCCAAGCATGATCTTCTGACAAAGAAAGATGGATGTCATCTCTTCCCAAAACTTGAGCAGCTGCAACCACACCAAAGGCTACACCAAAACAGTCCAATTTGTTTCCTGTTGAGCAAGAATTGTAAAGGTTCCAAAGTTTTCCTACAATAGCTATACAAAAACATCTACCAAATTCTGTGTTCAACAAAACAAAAAACTGGTCCGACAGTTTTGTTGAAATCTGTACCTAGTGTAGATCTCCGTTTTCTAAAAATATAATAGATATTTAGCACATTTTCTCCATCCAAAAAAATAAGCCCTAGGTTTTTTTGCCTTCAACAAAAATTTTAATTTCCTAATCTACAAAGACATTTGAGGTTTCTTATTTGTATTACATTAAAACATAGAAAGCTGCAAGTAAATAAGTTATGTACAGTCGAACCTCAATATAACGCATGGGTGCCACCAATATTTTTTTTGAATACAGAGGCATAATCTTTAAATGTCACCAATACAGAAACTTT
>JAUUEB010167886.1:0-14190 GCA_032362205.1 Clione limacina
CAAAGGCTCTGACTGAACCGGGAATAACACAGAATCAAGTAACAATAACAATAACAACAACAAACATAATGCGCAATGGGGACGTCAGTCAGAAATGCAAAAGGAGGGAAAAGCTTTGAAGAATGTCATTCAAGGGCCTGGTGATCTGCGGGAGCAGTGAAACCTGGTCACCCTCACATAAGTCCTTTACTCAAGATTTTAAGGAAATCAATAGTGATACTGTGGGCAGTTAAGTGGGTTAATAAATAATGTATCTGTGCTTTGATTTGTAGAACACTGCGTAAATAAAGCAGCAATAATAACTTTGATGTTACACTCACTACAATGTGTTGCTCCTGTAGGTGATACCAGCTAACGGCTGTAGCTACATTGACTTGACCTTCACCCCACTGCCTACAAGTGAGGTCAGCGAGGAAATGGACTGCATTGGTTATGCTTTGGGCTTCATGAGCTTGGATACTGAGGTCAGTGGAACTCGATTTTTCTGATTGAAGTATGTGTTTTATAATGAAATAGAAATAATTAAATATTCTTTCATAGAAAATGTGAATTCTTAAATCAAATATTGTTCAAATTATTTAGTAAGATGAATGTTTCTACTAAACTTAAAAAAAGGTTGCTATGTCATTTTTTTTTTTTTAATATTCATCTAGCTGCCAATGGGTGGTGATATGTTTTTATGGTACACCAACATCTCCGACAAGTAGTACTCCGCTTAAATTCTTTAACCCTTAAAATTATCTAAGGGGGGCTTTCTTTTCAAGGTTTCATGAGTTAAGGGGCCTGCCCCTATTTTTATATTTTACAAGCATTACAGGCTAAACAGTAGTAGCCATTCTTTATTCTTCTTAGCTTAAGTGATCCAACACTACACATATTTGAGTTTGTTATCGTTATATTTCCTTATCTAATATGAAGTATTTTCTGATGAGAACCGTAGGTCTTTTGCAATAAGTCAATGACAAAGTTTTCCTATTGCATCAGTTATCAAATTGGATTATTTAGTTGATTCACATAAGGTTAATAATTATTTTCCTCTGTGTCAAACAGGATGATGATAAGTCCAATGTGTTTAGACAAGAGAGTTATGAGGTAGATGTGCTCAAGTTGGACTTCACGGCACACTTAAAACCAGCTCTGTAAGTAGTATCAGAGACCGTAGAGTAAAGGGAGACTTGTCACTTCAATGTTTTCTCTCTTACTATATCTTGCTGGGGCATATTCCCGAGGAACTCTCACGAAAAAAAGAAGCATGGCTACCACCCACATTGTAGAAGTGTTTTTTGCAGTTTGTATCTTTTGTTTGTTTGTTTATAACTTGAATGGAGTTAACTTTTTTGTTGACGGAATTTTGCATGAGCAAACTTGCTTCACACATGACTTATGTTGTTTTGAACACATGTTGGTTCTCTTTGACCAGAGTGTGGCCAGTATTTGTTTTCAGAGGGTCCTCTTATATTTAGACTTCTAATACTGTTTCAGTTGATTTTTATATTTTGCCCAGAAGGCCCCTTTGTTGGCTACTCTTCCTTGGATTTTTAACCACCAAGGAATCTTTAGTGTGCACAACTATAAGTTAGAGTTACAGTTCTAGATCCTGCCTACCGGGTAGGAGCTTGGGGTGCAGGGATAAAGGAATTATTTTGCTTAAGCAGTGAGAACTATGGTGCACCGTCAGCACATATCACAATAGCCACTTTCCACAAAAGTTCAATATTGAAAATTTACCCAAGGTATAAACTCACAAGTTTTAGATCACCAGATCACTTATTCGATGTCTTATCCACCAGACAAATGCACCTTGTTTATTGCAGTAATTGAAAGTATTCCTCCTTAGGATAAGTGTTAAAGTGGCATCAGGTAAACGTTGAAAAGTCTCATTCAATCTTTTTCTCTAATAAAAATCAATTTTGTTCTGTGCATTGACTTAATTATGCAGTGCTTGAAGTTGTGTTCACTTTTGTAAGGAAACCTTTAATTCTAGTTCATGAAACCCAACCTTGTATTTACAACTAAATCAATTAAGGGAAATTATGGGAATTTTTACAGATTTTTGATCTTGAATTGTCATTACAGATCCCACAAATACCTTTGCTATATAGGTTTTTTCCAAAAACAATAGGACTTTGCTGTGAAAGGATTTAGATCTCTCATCCATTGTCTAAAACAATTGACTAGTAGTATAGTAGTCAGGCTGCTGATCACGGGATCAGAAGATCGCAGGTTTGAAGCATAGTGGAGCCCTGACACTTTGAACTTGGTAAGGGCAATTTTCACACATTTCGAAACTTTTCCAAGTTGAAAATTAGTACCTGACTTTGGTCAGAGGAGGTTACACGGGGAAAGAGAGTGATGCGCTCCACTTTCTATAATGCTTACACTAGATACAGTGAGTAAAATAACTGCTCTAACAACAAGATATACTTGATGATGGGACCTTTAACTTTAACCTTTACTCTTCAGAAGTAAGGACTGATTTTCCAATTATGACTTATTCTTTCTTTGTCCACTTGCATATAAATTATGATGTATCATGAAGCCATACCATAAGAAAAAATGCATTCTGAATTCAAACAACTAACTTTGATAACATTTGCACTGAAAATCTATTTTGTTTGATATCAATTGATTAGGTAAAGTAAATCCTGGAACATCATTTTGTAAATTTAATGCGAATGACAAAGACTTAACAGTAAATAAAAATTGATAAAATTAATACAACATTTTTGTTTATGAAGGAAAGAAGCTATTATTGTTTATGTTTCTTACTGCACAGACTGACTGTTGAAGAGGCGGAAGATGAAGGAATGTGTTACAGATCGGCCATGAGTGACGTCATCAAAGATGATGAGGTAAATATCATGCTAATGTTTTCCTGTGTTCTATAAATAGTATTGGAACAAAGGGAGTGTGTCTTATTATGAAGGTTTTTGTGAATAATGAGGCATAACAGTTCAAACATCTTTTATGTTTAATATAATATGTTCAGGGTTGAAGAGATTAAGTTTTTTCTCAATGAAAAGATAGACTTAGTATCTTTTATTTTAAGATTGTTACTTATTAACTCCATACCTCACATTGTTTTAAGGATATTTTCACTTTAGAATTTGTAAGATCTCAAGTCACTAATCAAGACAGTACTTGTTATTTTTACGTCTCATCAATGTGACTGTAGAGTTTATTCTCTGAGTCATGTTTGTAGCACATAAAATGTGAATAAACCTTGTGACAGATTGGTTCCTTGTTCAATGACATGCATTGTCAATATTTCACATTATAGGTTTGTCCTGAGAGTTTGCGCATCAGCTCCACTATGTTGTCCAACAATACCTTGACCCCACTGACCTTCAGGCTCAAGGTAGAGGAACCCTTCGTCCTAGTTGACCTTGACCCTACCAACAACACGGATGGGCGTAATCGGGCACTGCAGACTCATTTCTGTACTCTCAATCCAAGACACAATCTAATGGTACGTCATTTGTCATATTCATAACAATATGCGAGATATAAATTTGATTGAACCAAATTTGCTAAGAGTGCATCATTATTAATTAAATAGCGCCAAATCCAGAAAGCTGAGACCATTCACCCAGGAGACTGAAGACAGAGAAGTTCCTAGAAACTCAGAGTCTTTCCAAGGTGGGTAAATCAAATTAATAATTCTTTTGGATATATGGATCCCTATCTTGAATAGTACAGCCCTACTAATAATTATATTACGTTTTGAAATTTACAATGTTCCTATTTCTCTATTGAATTTTTAAATTAGTCAAAAAATCATAATTTTGTTTGAACCATGACAGTGCATAATACATTTTGTTATATGATGTCTTGATTACTGAGAAGACGGTGACAAATCTATTTTATGGATCTGCCTCAATAGCCACATGAAAAGTGCAGATGAAAATAGAAAACTTCACTATATTGAGGATAGAATAGATTTGTTAGTCTCACAAAAAAAAACTCAATCTTAATCAACAGTAGTCAGCGTACCGTTTTTTTGTGACTATATATGTTAGGCCTAAGAATTGTATACCTGAGATCAAACGTGTTAGGATGGATTTTTCTGAATAACAATTACATTTGATGAAGTTTTTAATTCTTATTTTTAAAAATTCCAAAGGTGAAAGTGGCTTTCAAAGTATCTCAGAATCTCCTGCATTCATTGCCTGATGGATGTACTGACAGTGAGGGCTACAGTGGCAGAAAGTTGGAGTTTAAAGATGAGCTACTGATGCAGTTTGATAATGGAGCGGAGCAGGTAAGTGTAGACAGATTTTATGGCAAAATGATTCAATATGTAAAGGGTTTACCAAGGTCAGGTTTTATTTTAATTCTTTTTACATCAACCTTTTTGCTGAATAAAATTTTAATAAAGACCATTTTCTAAAACAGCACTTCATGTCAACTGCTTTTTTGTTATGATGTTAACTAAAAAATAAAAACAACATAGTTTAAAATTGTGAATGAATTAGATCTTAAATTCACGTTTAGAAAAGCATATTGCTTGAGTAGCTTGAAAGAAGTTTTAAAAAGGTTGTATGTACACTTGGTGCTTAGCAACTAACTTATTAGACAGACTAGGTGTAGAAATATACTAACTTACAAACAAATAATTATACATACACAATGTTTACAGGACCACAATCTTGCATATACAAACGATATTTTGTGAATCTCTACAGAGAGTACCCCTGTTGGCTACCCTAGCAGTACCTCAAATGGAGCTGAGTGTAGCAGAACTAGACTTTGGCACTTGCCTGGTGGGGCAGACGAGAGAGAAAGAGCTAATCATCTCTAACAAGACAGCTTCTCACAGTTACTGGACAATTCTTATTGGTATGTGTGACAGGGAGAATAATGTAACTTACAGCATTATTGGAATACAAAATATTGACTGAAAGAAAGAAAGAAAGAGAGAGAGAAAGAGGGGAGTCAGAATAAGGAAATTGTTTGAGATGGAGTTGGGGAAGAAGAATAGAGTTGGTTAGATTTAGTGTCTTTAGAGGAATAATTTTTATATAACTCCATTCCCCAATTTATGTTCTACCATAACTTTTTCTCTACACCTCTAGTATAAAAGGAAGGATAGAGAACAGATTCTTTGATATGATTCTCTAGGATAATGGGATCCTTCCCAATTTTTATAAAGAGTAGCTTTTTGACTAATTGTTACTTTAGCTGTGACACTAAGTTCATGATTTTTATATTTTTAAATTCCAGAAAAAAAATCTGAGAACTGCAGTCACGATACTTTTGTGATAGAACCAAGCCAAGGTATGCTGGAGGCTCATATTACACATGTCAGCAACAGCAAGTCTATCATCAAAGTCTTCTTCACAGCCAAGTGAGACATAACAATATATTGTATTGTTACCTGTATTTACCTTATTATGTCTATAGTATCAATCATTATGTCTATACTATCAATCATTATGTCTAAAGTATCAATCATTATGTCTATAGTATCAATCATTATGTCTATAGTATCAATCATTATGTCTATATTATCAATCATTATGTCTATAGTATTAATCATTATGTCTATATTATCAATCATTACGTCTATATTATCAATCATTATGTCTATATTATCAATTATTATGTCTATATTATCAATCATTATTTGTCTGTCTTGTCTGGGTCAAAAGTCAAGTACAGTCAACCTGAGAAAACGACCTCCTTCCTGTCCTGACCACTTAGCAGTGGTCTTTTCAATGTTCTTTCCTATTAAATGTCATTTCTAAAACTGCTACCTGTCTAAAGTGGCAACTTCCAGCCTGTCTGAATGGTGCCTGCTTTAGCCAGGTTTGACTGTACCTGTCCTGATGAGATCATGTTAGATATTTTCTGACTTACATCAGGGATTAAATCCAGGCCCTTTGGTCCACCTGGTTTATAGATAGTTTGCGTTTGAGGTCATGACCTCTTTCAGGGGGTGTAAATCATTGACTTGAAGAAGGGATTTACATTGGGAAACAAACATTACAAGCGATAAACAATGCTTATTTTGTATTCATTATGTCAAATTAATTATTATTCATATACAGCAACCACATAACAAGATGGTCACTTTGTGTTTTTAACATATGTTTATGTTAAAAAATATCTGGTCATTATAGCGATCAGACTCAGGACACTGAACACACTGCATTAACAGGCTGGTGTCTTGCCGTTTGTAAATTGATTAAGGCGCCACTCATCTCTGCACCTCTAATCATAAGATATTTTAGCATATAGTCTTATTAGGTTCACAAAAATTGCAGGAACAAATTATGTCTGGTATATAGATTTCTGGATTTAATGTTTTTGATTTAATTCCTTGTTTGATTTCAATCACATTTACCCTAAAATGTAAGCTAACTAATTTTAGATTGATCCTTTTGTCAATCTTTCTAATGAAAATGCATGAGTGAGTAAACTATCTCCAATAGTAGGATAATCATAACCCGTGTCTTTGCTCTCAATTAATTTTTGCTTTTTCTATCTCATGTACAGACACTCCGAGGACTATGACTGTACATTCATAGTGCAGGGAATGCTGGGAGAGGAGTCACGTCGTCTACGTGTCTATGGTAGTGGATCATATGATGGAAAACATGAAGCCATTCTCAATATTTAGACCTCGAAAAATTCAGCTTTTGAAATTTAGCCTTGTATTGCAGACGTTTGTGAGAACAATGTTGAACTTGAAATATCTCATGCTTTTTGCTATTGTGGTACATTATTTATCTGTTTTCACAATGTGGGAAGTATTTCCCCTTTCCCATACAGTATATTGTAAGGCATTATATGTTCTTGTGCTACCTTGTCTAAAAAAACACACACAATTTTAGCTGTTAGCTCATCACAATTTTCATACTTCAAGCTTTGATGAGGGAGTGATGTTGTATTTATCCACATATGGCTGTGAATAATTAAACCCATGAAGATATATTTACTTTTGACTATTAACCATTCTGATAGTGTAAGAATTTTTTTAAATCTCCCTCTTCCACCCCCCTTTTTAATTGGCTGTGAATGAAAACATTTCAGTGTTTGTATAGTCTACATAAAGCAACTGTGATATTTTAATGCCTTGAGGACTATTACATTAAACTAAGCAGTTTAAAATACCTACTTTAGCTTATCATTGATTGTCATGCATAGTTGTTTCTACTGTAGTGATAGTCTTATGATCATGGGTAGCCTTAAAATCATTCCTAAATTATGTCTTATTATTATCTATGAATTTTGCATGTACAGTCAAACCTTAGTAAACGGCAACCTAACCTGCATAAACGACCTAATGCATATCCCGCCAGTTAGAAGAAGTCCTTTCATCGCTTTTTTCTATGTAAAAGTCATGTCTAAAACGGCAACCTGTATAAAAAATGTATCCGAAGGTTGGATGGTTTAGCCAGATTGGACTGTACATTGCCATATGTATGTACGTATGCATGTGTCTCAACATGTATGTTGTCATTTGTGCAATGCAAATAATATGCTACAATGTCTTTTAGGTCTCCCCTATGTCTCTAGTTTGCATTCTTGCTAATGCTTCTTTATACTACTTATGTGTTGATTGTAATTAAAAGCAGGAAGTATGTTTTCCTCTCATGAAAATAATGCACATATTTAGACTGGACCGCTTTCTCTTTGAATTTTCATCCAAAGGGATGTAATTACATGTTATCATATGTTGTACAACAAATGTGATGTATTGTTAATCTTAAATTATTATCTCTGTTCTCAATGACTTTTGTGATTACTTTCTGATGTATTTTAAATTATACAATTGAAAAAAGAGAGAAAATAAAATTTGCGTTTACCAATGAAATCATACAAAAAACATTGAAATTGACTTTTTGAATGGATTCGATTTGACAGTAAAAAGTTTAATAATAAAAATTAAATAGAATTAGCCTTTGTCTTGCTACCTCAGGGTGTATAATATGTTGTCATTTTAAATAACAGCCTTTTTTTGTATTAGCCTCTGGAACAGGAGACTGGGTATCAACACATTGTAGCTCAAATTCAAGACATTTTTATTCTTTATTTTGTTGATGCAAGACTGATGTGAGTCTGTCAGAAAATGTATAATACTTTCATAGAAAATAAAGGATACAACAATCATTAAGTTGCAGATCTATGTCCGATTGTGAAAAATCCGCACTAAGTGACTATTTGTGAAACGTCTAGTCATTATGTTACATGGCCCTACTTGTTATGAGTCACACTTGCTAGAAGTCAGATTTGTTAAGAGTCAGACTTTGTAGATGTCTCACTTGTTTTAAGTCACACTTGCTTGAAGTCACACTTGGTAGCATTCTCAGTTGCTAAAACTCACACTTGCAAGAGGTCACCCTTGCTGGATGGCTCTATTTAAGTTGTTGTACTTGGTCCTTGTAAAGGACTTCCTATTGGGCCACCAATGTCACCCTGCTGGATGGCTTCCTTTGTCGTTGGTACAGGTAAAGGACTTCCTACTGGGCCACCAATGTCACCCTGCAGGATGGCTCTATTTCTAGTTGTCTTACTTGGTACTATTGAAGGACTTCCTATTGGCCCACCAATGTCACCCTGCAGGATGGCTTCCTTTGTAGTTGGTACTTGTAAAGAACCTCCTATTGGGCCATCAATATCACTCTGCTGGATTGCTCCCTTTGTAGTTGGTACTTGTAAAGAACTTCCTATTGGGCCATCAATATCACTTTGCTGGATGGCTCCCTTTGTAGTTGGTATAGGTATAGGACTTCCTATGGGCCCGCTAGCCACCAATGGCAGCAAAAATGACATACCCTGCAGGACAGCTTGTGCGGGCAGATGGTCCGAACATTTTGGTCCACAGCCGGAAAGACATGATGACTCCTCTACTTGACATGACACAGACGCCAAAAAGCCAAGTTGTTGCACATCACACGCCTCACGACTTAAAACACATTTAGCTTGGCATGCTAAGGCACAGTACAAAGAACACACATTTTTGCAAATACTGGCACAGGTTCTCTTAATAGTTGAACAGTCGTCGACCCCTGGGAGGCCAACCACAACTGTATTGCCTACTGAACATGTATAGTTGCAGGTTAATGCACAGTCATCTTGTGCAAAGGTAGCTCCCACCAGAAAGGCCAAACGAAGAGCGAAAGCTGCAGACAAAAACTAATGGTTAGACTTGCATTGTTAAAGGTAATAACACTTATTAGTAAATGGGGCCGATTCACGAAGGATCACGTGGTCGAGGTAAATTCAAATCTGCCAATACCTGAGCTGTGTTCACTGACCATGACCAATTAGCATTGCGCTAGTGGTCACGTGTTGTAGTTTAGCACGCTCGTGAATCGGCCCCATTAATGAGTACATTGTGAATACATATGTAAGGAAATGAATAGATTATTGTTGTAATTATATTATACTATTTTGTGCCAGATTTCGAAGCGCACACTAGGAAAGGGGATAGCACGCCGGACTTCTAATCCGAAGGTCTAGGGATCGAATCCGGAACGTGGATGACATTTTTATTTTCTCTTGATATTTTTTTCTTATATTGTGAAAATGTTATTATAATGGATCTAGGAAAGTTAAAAATGGAGGGTCTATACTTACACGTTTAAAGAACGGGGCATCTACTAGTATATTTAAACAACGTAACAGGTTGTTCAAGGGTGTGTGTACAATATTGGCATCTTACAGTTTATTCTACTGGGAATACAAACGTTTAAAGATAGCAGCCAATTATAGTTTAGCATGGCCTGGACTAATCCTGCCCACATGATGGTATTGATTCTCTTTCTAGGTCGGCACACTATGACTATGATATATGTTAGAGAAGTGAAACCTCTCTGGACGTAGTGGAATTTCCTATTCTTCACATTATCAAACAAGAAATTGTTTTTTAGCAGGACTCCTCAAGAGTCACTTGCATCACAGCCAGCACTTCTAACCATTGTACTAATGAAACCAACGGAAATTTAAGGTAACAAGAGGTATATGAAATAAAGCGATGTCCAATAAGCATATACACCAAAACCGTACAGGAAGTGAAAGGTGCAGTAAGGGCAGATAAAGCAAGGTTGGCATAAAACGCCGCAAGGCCAATGATATATTTGGGGTTGTTCACATAGAAAAGTGTATCGTGTACACCATCGTTTGGGCAGAAATTGTTAAACTGCACGGGGAATCAAGCAAAAAAGGGGAAATTACGTTCCATTAATTTCGCCTGATTACTGAAGGTGGTGTATCTAACAATAATTATACATCGCAGCAATGCACTTAACTTTAAATCACCGAAATCAAGCTGTAATTATACCGATGAATAAATACGTAAACATAAATTAATATACACCAGTGTTGTTATTAAAATTGTGGGCGAAATTGTTTTCCAGATCTCATAATGAATGATGGTACAGGCGCTGTGTCTATTTTATTTATCTTGATGTATCAATACTTACCTACGATGCAGTTGCGAGGTTCGGTAAACCTAACATGAGTTACTATAGATTCTTAGCTGCATGAACAACTAGGCTCTGATCAAAAGGCTCAGAGATAAAAAAATCGCAAGGTTGCTATACCGAAAATAGGAGTATACTGCCGAATTGGACTTTATACTGCACATATATATTCTTATTAGTGTGTAAAATACTGGTATATAATATATACTTATTTTTACGTCGCTTTTCAACCGGTTCTGTAGTGTAATGTATAAAGTGTTTGTCTATCATGCAGATAATCAAGGGTTCTAACCCCTCAAAAACCTAATTGTATTTTTTAATAAGTTGTAGAATAGAAAGTTCTACCAAGTCAAGTAATACACTTATAATCAGTAAATTGCGAAACAAACTTTTACACATATAAGGCGTAAATCGCCTAACTGACGCAGTTAATTGCTAATTACTACATACCTATTATGATATCGCTCTGTGGTTGTAGCAAATAAGCAGTAGCGGCTCTAGAACTTTTGGTCAGGAGGTGCCCATGGTGTAGGTGTGCTTTAAAGTCCACTAGCAGTTCATTAGTGATAGCGTTACAATAGTAGTTATAGGGCAAAGCCCCCGAAAATTTATACCTCAGCACGAACATTTTTTCCATGATAACATTATTAAAATAATATATCACAACTTTAAAAAAATATTTAAATGATAAAAAAAAATTGAGAACGAGATTCGAACCCACGCCACCAAGGGGACTTGTGCCTTAGTCATCGCCGCAGACCTCTCGGCCACGCTACCATGTGCTAGATTGGAAATGAGATTTGAACTCAAACTATTATATACAGACTTGGAAACACCAAAAAAAAGATAACAAAAGACTATATGCTATAAATAGTACATCCCGTCAACCTACCTCCCAGAGATACAACATGGCCGCCATATATGTAAAGGGACGCCACCAGACCAGGTGTTATTACGTGGCGAGACGATGGACGTTTGCAGACCTCGCACCTCTCCGGGGCGCTTTACCTGTAATCTTTGAATGACTTTGTTTAGAGATTCTAATTTCCTTAATACTTTATCGGGTTTTTTGTTTTTAAAATATTCGGAATGTTATGGTCAAAATATTCCGTTTGATAGTTTGTTTGGTTAAAATATTCCGATTTTGAGACATTTCATGAAATATCATACGTATTAAAACGGTAATTATTATTTTTCATGAAATGTCTTAAAATTGGAATAGTTTAACCAATATGTAGTAACATAGTTACATCCGTGATATGGTACTATTTTGTGTTGAACAAACTTTTTAATTTAGACATAACGTCGCCTCAGAACAAAAAGGTTCTAAACCAGGATTTCGCTGTTTTGAGATATTCGACTTCAAAGTTTGACCCCCTCATCGTTTCCATGTATAGGACCCAAAACCAATATAAATCATAGGTCATGTGTAAATACTTTTGGTGTTAGTTTATATTTGTTCTAAATATGTGTTTTTCAAATTATGTACATGAAGTTGATATATAAATATAATATGAATAAGCATTAGCATAACTACGATATTTTAGACATCTGATTACAGAAGAGAAGGAAGAAGGGGGAAGGCGGTCTCAACATGTGAAATTTGTAGCAAACAAATAATGATATAAAGATAAGAAATATGTGAAAAAGGGCAGTAAAAGTAGAGAATCTCTTTGGTAAATCTCATTTTGATATTTTGTCAAGGACATGATCACTCAGCATGAGGTCGTCATGGCTGGTCAATAAATAATGTCACATGTTAGTGTATTGCCTTAGATCGTGGAGAGAATTTCCGCTTTGATCTTTTAGTTTGTTTTATGGCATCTATATTATCAATTTTTAAAAGTTTAATTCTTCTTTCGTATTCTTGATTTTGTATATACTTGCTTCAAACATTTTCATTTATTATATGTAAGGGGTGAGCACATCAAATTAATTTATTCCCAAACCTTGCATGTCTTTCTGCGTGAAATTGTTTTTATCTTTGATATTTCCAATTTCCACTGCCTTTCTCTATGTAAACGTCAAACACACACACACACACACACATAGAGAGAGAGCGAGAGAGAGAGAGAGAGAGAGAGAGAGAGAGAGAGAGAGGGGGAGGGAAAACCCAGCCTTAAAGATCGTCAGTGTTATCGCTGTTATTGATTGTAAAAAACATCATAGGCATTTACGTCATATACAACGATCTATGCTCTCTTTTTTTCACGGTTTTTTCATCTACTATAAGAAAGTATGAACGCTAATTAAGGGTCTTACTGAACCTGATCCTTGACATATAATAACCAATATCACAACGACAAGAGTTTGAATAGACAATTGTTGATGCTGATAAGTACCCTACTTTACAACGAACACCGCGACGGTCATGATTAAATATGAATGAATATAAATTTTATCATCACATCTCATGGGGTAAAAGTATAACATAGAAAAAAACGTAATAAATTGAATTTATGACCTGAAGAAAAAAGACATTTCCTATATTCATGAGAAGTAAGCTTAAGGTCGTATGATTTGCAGTAATCAGCTCTATGCTTTTGTGTTGAGTGATTATGATATATTTTGCATGCCTCTGTATCGATGTTCTTTGTTTTATTTTGTTTGAATTTACTTAGGTGTTTCAATATATATGTAAAAGTAAAACTATAACATAAATCCTATGATTAACCATAAAACACCCGTTATTATTCTATTTGTTTCATCGAAATCAAGAAGAAATACGAGCCTCTTTACCTTACATTTAGTAATTAAAATATTTAGCGCAAAAAGAGGATAATGAACATCTCAAGAATGCACATTATGACCTAGACTGCTTTTTATCACATGATACAAATTTGTCAATACTCTATGTCATTATACATCATCTAACACAAGTGTCACGTGTACGCTGAAGAGGTCTGCCGTCTCGTTAGGCACTAAGAAACAAAACAAAAACACTTATGGGGACCTTTAGAAGCAGTCTTTGTCTTGACGAACGTGATGGGAATATTTTCTTTCATCTTCATCAGACATTGTACTAAAGATACTGTCTCCATGTCAACATTGCTATCACTTTGGCTATCACCATGATATAACTATTAAACTAGTCTGAACAGGCTGAGAATTCTGATGAATTTCTGAGTTTCATCAGACACTGTATAACTCACTGTTTAACCAATCTACCTTTATACTGGTGCCATTTAAGGGATTGTTTTCGAGGTAAAGGAAAGCCGATTTGCGGCTCACTTCTTAAATTAAATTATTTGTTCATTTTGACTGCTGCGATTTTTTAGCGCGTTATTGTGTCCTAAAAGCACCATCAACGATATCACTCAAGATATTGTGATACTTAAATATATCTACGAATTTAATTTCAAACCAAAAAGGGATCATTCAAGTTGTCTGATAGGACTTTGTGCTTTATCATACCTTTCAGTACGATATTTGGTTACTAGAGTGCACTGGTATCGCATTATAATAAGCACTAGCGGGTTTACCGGGCGTTGCCCATGTTTACACAATCTCAAAAAATTGTTGCCCTTACGTCACTAATAGCAATCTACAAACTGTTTTGTGGCTTAGTACCTGGTCTTGCCCGGGAAGGATACAAAAAGAAAGAAACACACATTTTGCTAACTTTTTAACCACCCTTTAGACCCCTTTCTCTCTCTCCACAATGCGCAAATATGCCACCACCCCCTTTCTAAAATCATATTTTTAAACACACCGTATTAAAATTCACTTTTGGTTTCAGCTTTCGTTTACATTTCTCTCA
>JAUUEB010167997.1:0-14190 GCA_032362205.1 Clione limacina
TCTCAGACCCATTTTGATAGAAATTCAGACCAGTTTACAGAAAAAACATCGATATTTCTCAGACCCATTTTGATAAAAATTCAGACGTAGGACTTACACTGTTTTATTTTAATTCTAGTGCATAATCTGAACCATTCAGATTTATCAACATGTCCCACAGACGTATACCAGTCACTTTTCAAATTTACATACAGAAAGAAACCCAATATTTCTAAGACCCAATTTTTAAAAAAAATCATTGGTGTTTTCCTTCCAAAATGGGTCTGAATTTTGGTCAAATGGCTCTCCTTGGTCTGGAAGGAGCTTCCCCAAAATGGCAAAAAAGGCTTTTGGGAGTGTTGCCATAATTATATAGAACATAGATTGATGTTTGAAAATAAAGTTGACACGTAGAACGTTTGTGAATAAATGTGAAAAATAAGGATACGTTTCTTTGTATTCTTTATATAATACTTCAGTATTGTGTCCGTATTGAAATGCCAACTCGACGATTGTCATAAATCAAGCATGAGAATGGCATTAGAATTATTAAAAAATTGGGGAAATGAAAAAACAGAGAACAGGCGCGTAGTCAGGGGGACATTTTGAGATCCACAATGCTCGAAATTTGCACAATTTTTAACAAATCGCGGCCATCGCTTTGATAATATTCAAAGTTGTCCTCCTCCTCCATTTCAAAATCCTGGCTACGCGCCTAACAGAGAACGAAGAGAAAATAGGTACAAGGGTGAAGTGGCATGTTGCAAGAGTGCAGAAATATGGCAGATATTTTCGTTGTCTGAGGTCACAACCAAAATATCTTAAATTTGGTTAATGATCTGCCGGATACATTCTAGAAAGTCGCTAATTATGTAATACTTAGACATCTGTACCATTCCCTCTCGAGATGTATTTTTACAGACCGTAAGTACTTGAGATAACACAATGTCTGCATACCATCTGGGAAATGACAATTTTTCTTTCTCCTCCATGACAGCTCTGCCCCATATCAATCTTTTCTGCTAATAACCTCTTGACAATTTCGATACCTATTTTTGGACAAGTATTCAAGATCAAATTTTTCGTTGATCCGTAGTTAACAGACATATAAAGGTAAATGTTGAAATATGTAATATACCAAACTATTTATAACAATCAAAATAATTTAAGTAAAAAATCAATGAAAATCAAACCGTAGAAGTGAATGATTTAAACGAAATTGTAAGAAATTGCTTTGCACACATATCAGAGGCTTAAAGATCATAGTCATATAATAAACAAATAGAACACAAGAAAAAACAACATCCGTTGGGAATGCTAAGAATGGGAGCCAAGAAAGATATTTAACAAAACACAGAGGAAAATCCTATAGAGTCATTAGACTAAATATATTGTGCTTTTTTTGTACCTATCGTATCATCTTGGTATAAAACTTGCAGACATGGAATATGTAAGAGTTGATCCCGACATAGGCTTGGAAGAAAGACATAAAAAAACGAGGACAAAATAAATAGACGTACTTACTTGCCTTATCGTATTTTAATTCTCTGACAGTCCACTATCTGATGAAGTCTCGATATGTTCGAACTGGTAACCTTACCCTTTGGAATCATCTTTCTAAATAATCATGACAGAGCCGTTTAAGACTTCTGCTAGTTTCGTGGTTATCTTGATATCTTACTTGACTTCTGCTAGTCTGGAGCACAAATCTACTTCCGTCTTGAACAGACGTGAAGCTATTTCTTGTTTCCCAATGTGACTTGTTATCTTCCTGTATGCCTAATTGGCAATAACATTTATGTTGTATTTTTGTGAACTGTGGTATCGTTTGGAATGCATAATTATCATGAGCACGCACAATACAAAATATCGATCATTATATTGATTTTTTTGTTACATTTGGAAGCCTAATTCCGTCAGCATTTGCAATATGGGTAAAAAGAAATAACATAATATTATCTTAACAGATAAAACAAGGAAAAATAATTTTCTTATTTTTTGGTTATTTGTTTGATTGATTGTTAAATTGTTCGTATATCCGATATCAGCTCCGCGGAGTTAATTCTAGAGCAGACGGATTGTTCAAATACGCACGACAACAACAACTTTCTGTCTTCACGTATTACTCTGTTATCTAAGCTGCTAGGGTGATAGTTGACGTAGGACTTACACTGTTTTGATTAATTCTAGTGCATAATCTGAACCATTCAGATTTATCAACATGTCCCACAGACGTATACCAGTCACTTTTCAAGTTTACATACTGATGCTAATTGGCAAGATAGGGATTAGTATGCCAAAAACTGTCTACTGGGGTTGAAGTTATGGAGTTTTGACACTTGACGACCAAAAGTCTTCATTGTCGACTTTTAAAGACGCTTGATCATTCTTAAGAACAGTGTAAGCGATAATGATGTGCTAGAAATCTGTATGTGGCTATCGGACCATATAAAGATCTTATCTCTTTTGTTATGGAAAGAAAACTCAAACGCTGTAAGAGGCTCCGGGATTAGTAAAGTCATCCTTCAAGAAAACGCCGAAGGGAAACAAAAAGAGGAAGTCCAAGAAAACGATGGTCTTCCAACATAAAGGAGTAGATCGGTTTAGAGACCGCTGAGACACAAAGACTTGCTAAAGTCAGACGACGATGGAGAAATATGGTTGTGACATCAACAAGAAATCCCCAAAGCCACCTACCGTTATGGGATAGGCACAAGGAACGAAACATGATAATCTAGGATCAGTCTAAGCTTCAACATGAACGCTTAAGAGATTTAGATGTCAAATCACGTACGGATATTTTTAGTCTTTAAATGAAGTTGTTTTGAAACCTACTGTTTTCTTGTTGTGTGTTGTTTTTTGTTGTTGTTTTTTGTGGCTGTACCAGAGTTGGAAGTTAAAAATCAAAGTCAAGGAATAGTAAAAAAGGCATCACCCGCGGCGAAATACTTCATCGACTACCTTTCACTTTATCTATCAACAAGTTTATGAGTCTAAAAGGGGTTTGTTTGAAAGGAACCACAAAAGTGTAGTAAAAATATGATCATGAAAAGCAATGATCTAAATTTTTAAAAAACAGGCAATTCTCTCAAGTTAAAACCGGGCGAACGTAATAAAAGAACCTTTTTTTATTTAGTTTCTTATCGTCTCGTGGACTGTATAATTGAAACAAGCTAGACAGGAGGGCGGTATATTAGGGCGTAGAGAAAAGAACCTTTGCCAGTAAGTTCTCCTTTTCAATCCGTATTTTATATTATGATTTGATTACAATTCAAGCGAATAGTGAGATTTACGCGGACAAACTTATTAACAATTATGAATAACGTTAGTTTTTGGAGAGTGGATATTATGAATCAACCTTGCAAGAAACAAACCTAAAAAACCTCGAAAGATGAATATAAGGCTTTCGATTAAATACCATGTTATTCGAAATCCGTCAGTTTATATTTGATAAGAAGACTCGTTCGAGACTTTTAATTGGATAAGGTAATATATCCCAGTCTGTATGAAGGAACCGGAAGTGAGATGAAATAGCCGCTATAACTAAACAAGACAGTCCATCTAAACTTGAGAAATCAATAATCTAGAGAGGTGGTAGAGAATAGTGGTTGGTAAATAATAAGGCCAAATGACCGATACACACTATTGTAGACAACAAAATGTCCGTGTAAATGTACAATGCAAACCGTATAGGATATTTGCAGAAATAAATATAAACACATTTAAGACAATGATTAGAAATAACATTGTGTTAGTGACATCAGTAATAGTTTTGCATGATATAACGAGCAATCTCCGGACTCAAGTTCACATAACATAACATATAGGATTTGTCACCTTATAATCTTGTCTTCTTCTTTTTCTATATACATATGTAATATATAGCTAGCTCAATTCATAAACAAAAAAGAAATAGACATCAAAATTGAAGATTCTAAGCAACAAGTGAGAGAGCTCCGCTCATTTCCCCTTAAAAACTCAAGGCCAAACTCTATTTCTTCACCCTGTCAAAGCCCCCCTCATTAGATTGAATCAAGTCTCCGTCTCAATAGTCTGTAATCGAATTCTGTCATCAGGTAATGAATTTAGGTAGGATGTTACTAAACATCTTATCGCAACAACATTGATCACCGGATGTTTTGATTTGATGTCTTGTTTCCGTCTTGGTTAAAACTGAGTTTAGTCTTTGACGGTGAGTGCTGTTACTGAAGATAACAAGACTGGAGATTATCAAGGTACTTAGAGGTACTTGTAAGTACTTAAAGGTATTGATAGTTTCCGGGGAAGTTGTATGTACTTTTTGGTATTTAGAGTTACTTATAAGTACTTGTCAGTGATCTACGTTAACTTGTATAAGTTTAAGTTTCTCAATAAAAAAATTACAAGTTACAAGCATCACAGCATACATTCTTGTTTGTTTACTTTTAAACGTAGTATTTTTCTTTAGAAGCCATTACCTCGGTAATTATAAAACTAAAAGAGGACTAGTTAACTTTATTTTAATGCATTTTGCTCTATTTTGTGTAAAAATGGCTTCTTGTATGAATAACATAAATTTCAAATTAAAATGATATTTTACCTCTTTTCTTATTGATTTAATCTGTCAAAATATGTATACTCAGATAAAAATTAAAAATCTTCATTCTCTTCAAAAGTTGTGTGTAAGAAATAGTTTTGAAAAAATAGTGTATTTTGTATAAGTTTAGGATCGTGTAACCATCTTCCTATTGATCAACTCTACCAAAGATATTCCAGAAGTCACACTACTGTCTTACAGAACACCAATGACCCGAAGCTTAGCCAGAGATATTTATCCAAAACAAGACACCATTAGCCTCAATATAGCGGGCGTTGCCTCAGGGAGGATAATTAACAACACCTAAAGAGTGTCATAGGACTGGGGAATCATATAATTGTGCATGGTCGAAAGGTCAGTCAAGAAAGTTAGTCTGGAGTCATATATTTGTTGGTGGTCAATTTGGAATAAAAGTTTATATAAAATACAAATATTTATCTTAACCTCATATGTCTTTCTGACTGCCTGTATGCCTACCCATGTATCTGTATGTCTGCGTATTGGCCCTTGTAACGCTGAAACTTGTTTACAATTTTTTTTAAACTACCGACAAAGTCTGTTATCCCACAGTGCTAACTCAGTCACCTATGTATCAAGCAGTCATTCAAGTTTTACTAAGAAGTCACATAATTGTTAAACGTTTGCCCAACAGTCAGAAGGCATGTGACCAGAAGGTGATTGCTAAATGATAAATTAACATCCTTATCTCCAAAGGTGATTATTAATATTACATTTTTCAATTTTTAACAATTTATTGATTGATTTTTTTAGCTAAAATCAATTTTGTCAATACTCCTGACCTAGTACATCAGAGCAACAAGTCTAGTATTCATGATCATAGCTGAACAAGTTTATATTAATAAATAAAAATTAAAGATTTGTCTCTTTCGAATAAAAGGTTATTGAGATTTCTGAACTGTTTTTTCCATCTCATTTATTCCTGTCACGTTTATTTGATGAGAATTTAAAGCAGGCATAAGGAAAACATCACATGCTCTTATATTGATTTCACATTTGTCCGTTTTTAAACGAGTTTCTTCAGATCCTTCTTATCGAAAATTGAAAGATTATACATCAGAATCAAGGAATGTCTAAATTAGCTTGTCTCTTTCAACAACTGAACATAAAATCCTGGATATTTTGAGGATTTATTCATACGCATATGATTGTCTTACAAGAACGCATATTGAAGTAATTGAACAAGTTCTTTGTCTCTCATTTTCTCTTTCTTTTTTCTTTCTTAGACATTTTATTTGATAAAGGCAGACTATGAAAATGATATTATTATCTACAACATTGTATGTTCTGTAGATATTTTACATTTTAATGTATCTGTCTGTCTGTCCTTCTGTCCGTCCGTCCGCCCGTCTGACTGTCTGTCAAGCGTCTACTGTCTGTCTGTCTGTCTGTCTGCCCCTCACCCCCTTTTCAAAAAGAAGAAAGTAAAAAGCGAATCAGAATGATCCTCCGTTGCATGCACCCCCCCCCCCCCCTTCCCTCCCCTGACACTCAGGACTGACATAAGAATACAAACTAAAAACTTATTTATTCGAAACCAGACTGTCTGGTATGGTAGGTGGAGCCACGTTTCGACCTATAATATAACACGTTTACCATGACTAATTTGAAGACTCCAATATGTATCTTAAATGTCCCAATACCTGCTACCTGTCTCGTACAGGGATACATCATTGCACAAACCAGGTTTACCTATTACTATAATTCATGTTGGTCAGCGGACCAGAGGTTTGTGCCCCAAGGTGAAAAGTGAACAGACACAAGAAATGGGTTGAGGAAGATAAACAAACCAAGGTAAAGAAAACACGATGCACAAAACAACCAAAAGGTATATAAAAAAACAATCATTAGAAAATGTCAACAACCATAATATTTCATGTTCAAATATACAAGGTAAATGTTTATAACCATGGCAGCTTCCAGAAAAAAAGTTTAAATAATGTAGTTGAATTATTTGTCTAAATTCACGAGACAAAACCCCTAAGATACTGAGAAAATAAGAATATGTGTTTGTTTAGAGATTATCTGCGCATTATAGACGAGGGGAAATCTATGTTTTAATGTCTGTGTTAAATATAAGATAAATAGGAGCCACCTTTCTTAGTGTCATTAAGTTTTTTAGTTATTTTGGCAAGTGTTGAAAGTTCTAACTTGTTTGCTTTGTTCCCTTGCTACCACCTTAAACAAGGTGAATCTTTATTTGTTAGGTGACTGAAATTTAGTGAACTACTTTGCAAGATGTAAATAAGAATAAAGATAACAAGCGATTGTTACATGTTGCGAGGTCAGTGAAGATCGTTGGCGTTCTGCTGGACATTTATCTAAATAGTCGAATATTCTGTTCATAACCCAAAACTCTCTTCTCTTTCTTTCATAATAGCATATTATATGGCAATATAAATGAGAAATGTTATTCAGGCTGGCATACAATTGTAATCAATAAATTATATTTGCTGCGATTCAAGTAAAGATATCGATTAAGTGTGATTATTTATTGACTCGCCTAAATCAAGGACAGCAATAAGTTCATATCAGACCGTTAGAATCGATTACAACCAATCAATTAATCTAACAAAATGTTATTGCAATTGAAAGTTTTATGAAGTTATAGGTTCAAAAAGATAATTATATTGAAAATGTATTCGTTTTACTTTGGCAACTTTCAATGCTTTTAACATAGCAGATCATGACAACGTCACTATACGAAACACATTCAAGTACATAAACCCTAAACAAGACATGGTTCCTGCTCGTTATCTATAAAAAGTCATCGATAACAACAAATTGTTAATCAAAAAGGATATCGATATTGTGCTGACTAAAGAGTAAAGATTTGCCTATATCTTTCAAAGACAAGCGGTAAGGTTAAAAAAAATAAGGCCACAAAGAAACTCATAAAGTTATATTTTATTTTATTTCCCTGGAAAGTAATCTCAAGAGAAACCAAAGTATTCTTAAGATAAATGAGAAACAGAAAAAAGTGGTAATTATTTAGTTGGAAAAGACATCACCAGATAAAGAGTTCATCGATGAATTCTTAGGTGGCTAATTCAGCAACAACGAGAAATTGTTTAAACTAGTTTTAGTGTCGCTACGCTCCCTCAATTCACCGTCAGGTCGCTTCTTGCAATGTTATCATCCCATGACTGAGTTCATTTTTAAATAGGGACGTTCTATCAAAAGAAGGAAAGAAAATACATATTGGCGCATTGAAGTTTGTAGCCAATACAAGGAACAACTTTTGACTATGGGACCAAGAACGATATGTATCCATTTAAAAAATGTTCAACTGTATTTGAATGGCAATTAAACGCTGAACAAATTCACAAAAGAAAAACAAATATTTTTGTAGATTTTTAATAGGATTGTAATCAATTCCTGTGACCAGCCTCATGTATAGTAACGAAAGTATACACATGAATATAAATATTTATAAATATTAGAGCGTAAACGATGTTTGGTGAATAACAACATGTTCATATTGGTTAAGTGGTCATTGGCTAATAGGCAAAATAGCAAGCATTGGTTGTATGTATTCTGCGTGAACATTGTGGTGTATTCTTAAACAAGAAAACATTTGTTTTTCGTTTAATTATAATAATATATTTCACTAAATAATGTGTGCTACACATCTGCTGCTGTTTAATATTTGTCTCACATTCGTTATGTTATGATTGTGTATGTTGTTTATTTGTTTTCTACGTCATATATTTTACAATGTCATAATGAAATATTATGTCACCGTTTGTTTCCTGTCAACATTGTAACGAATTACCCTATGGAGACAAATGCATATATTTTATTTTATTGTTAAATATTATTGTTACGAGTAAAACCTATTTCTCATTCGTTTATCCCGTAGTTATTTGATAGACAAGACAATAGAAAGAAAGATGTCCATACAAGCCATAAGAAATACATCATTAAATAAAAGATACAGAACAAGAAACACAAAAACAAGCTTTTCTACTAGACAATATGTTCATGTTTTACAAACATCTTATACCAATTAACTGTAATGAGCTGCTGACGGTGCTTGCATTTTAAATGATTAAGAAAATGAAAAGACATAAACTGTGGCGTATAATTGACTTCTAGGTCTAGTCTATGAAATGTTTAACATAATATGGTCCAACTAATTAATAGAAATTCTGGAAAACCGTCAATAAATCAACGTTGTTTTCTTGCTGTTGGTGATCACTTGCCCTTGGAGGAATAACGTGTTTAAGGTGGCCTTGGGACAAGCCGTACTATGTCCTTGGAACGTGCAGCAAATTATAAAAAGTCGTTAAACACTGGAAAACAACCAACCAATGTTTTAATTATATTACTATAAATATATTAACGTGATATTCAATTCCTGAACAAAATAAGGCAAATAATTCTCAAGTAGTAAAATGGTATGCCAACCGAGTTATAATACAAAAACATTGATCTGCAATATCGTTTAACAATGGAGGCATATGTGACAATCTACTTTTTAGATTGTGGGATTTAAACATTATTCCTTTTAAACCCAAGTCACATTGTCAGAAATTGTTAAGCCAATATTGACAATCGGCTGCAGGAATGTATTTGCCAACATAGTTCATGACACCCCGTTATATAGTGCATTGATTCATTCGTCACTTAGTGCATTGACACATTGTCATTGTGGGCTGACACACTATATTGGAATTCAACTTGTCTATGCTATGCAAGTTAATACCAGTGGCGTGTTATTCAATCGTGGGACCAAATCTAAAAAGAGTGTCGCGGGGGGTCCTCAACTCCAAATCCTATTTACAATCGACACCTTTATTCATTGCCAGATAAACATGTTCCATACAGAGTCAATAAGACCGTGCATGATACAAAAGCAAACGGAGAATCATAATAATTACCATGTTCATAAAAGTGTATCTCTCTAAATGAGCCGGTTCTATTGGGGTCCTTTAAATGCCTAGGTACCATAAGTTTAGCAATGCGACGTTGCTGGCCCTCTGAAGTCAACATACGATGAAGTTTTCTTGAAAGTAGTCGTACAACTTGCGAAAGTAGTACCCTTTATGAGATATAATTTAAATAACATATATAGTAACCAGTAACGCAGGGACATGCTGGCTACTTTCTGCCAAGCTAATAGTCTGGTTACGAAAAATACCCTCTTTACTCAACCCTAAAAGAATAACATGTCTTAAACATGCAATTTCAACACAGATATTTTCTTAAGTTAGAACAGTGTTTCCTCAGTTGTCTTGATGAGCCAATTTCCTTAACACTAAACACGACTAAAAATGCCAAAAATACTTTGGAAAACGAGTTTTGAACATAAAATGGGAGATAATTACTGTTTTAACTATTTGTACGTGAGAGAATAAAGTGCGCTCTGGAATCAACAACTCAAAAATGATTGTTTTTCACTTCGCTGAGTAGCGTGTCTCACAGGTGGTTGAGTGAGGTTATCTACCTAGAGGTCCAAGGTGTGAAAAATCAACATAACTGAAGTATATTGGTGAAACTGACGTGTCATTAGCTGAAGTATCTTGGTGAAACCACCTGTCAGTCCCGAGATCGTCTGTTAGACTTTCTTATCATCTGCTAATCATTCAAAACTGTACTCAAAGAGAATACCACAACTAAACTATTTGTTCAATATTACTGTGTAAATATCCTACCAAACACTCAAAAGCTGACCTATTTTAACAACTATCGATCAAAGGTGTTATACCTATCGACAATAGGTGTTATGATGATGATTGATAAGCCAAAATAGACTGTTGAACGGTTGTACGTAAACATGACATCTCAATATATCGATGTTTGACATCCGGTTATGTGGCTGAAATAAGTTGTTTTGAGATAAATTAGTTGAACTGTACAAGACGTTTTAAGTAGTTTGTCGTAGAACTTTGCCAATATGATTATGATATTGATTGATGTTTGAAAATAAAGTTGACAAATATAATGTTTCTCAATGAATAATGACAAATAAGGAAAATTACAGTTTCTTTGTATTCTTTATATAATTCTCAACCATTGTGGTAAACGTGTTTGTTAACTTACAGAACAAAAAACTCTTATAAAACATAAGAAATTTTGTTTCACGTTATTTTTTTAGTGTGTATGGTGATGGCCCCTTGGAGTTCATGAACCAATGCATGAAGCTAACCGTAGAATTATGTTAGAAAAATGAGAGGAATAAAAAAAGATCAGAGAAAAAAGAAACGGAAGCAACGGGAAATAGAGAGAACGACGAGAGAAGAGGGTTGGAGTACTGGCTCGATGCAAGGTCGTAATTGGGATAGTTGTGTGGACTAAGGTTGAAGTTGCAGGGTGCAAGGGTGTAGAAATATGTCAAATATTTTCGTTGGCTTAAACAACATAAAGATATCTAAATGTGAGTTAATTATCTACAAGAAACAAACTAGAAAGTCAATCATCAGTTAACGATATTTCTACTTAGACATCTGTATCATTTCTCTTAATATGTATTTGTACATACCGTTAATACTTGAGTTCATATAATGTCTGTACACCAGCTGGGTAAATTATGACAGTTTTTCCGAGCATCCATATTTTTCTTTTACCAACAAACACACCTGACCAATAAGATTCCATACTTATCTCAAGGGCATGCAATATCTATTGTCACAGTTAAGGTGCTGACTTAGAGGCCAGCCAAATTACTTTAAACACTTTGGAAGGACATTTGAAGATGACACGATTCAAACAGCATACATCGTGATATATATGAGAGGCATGGTGTAATGTGGTTTGTGCTTACACATGTACCCCTAGATCCTTGATAGGCAGGATCAAGCTCATAGTCCCATCGGAGACGGACGATAAAAACGTCGGCCCCGTATGAAGAAAAGCACGTTAAAGATCCCTTAATGGCTGCTCAGTGTGCATCCGGGCAAAATTATATACACTGAGTCCTATCAATGGGTTGCCAAATAGGATAACCCCGCCGTGATAATATACCAGTAATTGGTGGGTAACCTAATAAGGTTACTATCGGCGTAACTCATTCAGATTCAGATCATACAAAGAAAGGACCAGTGCATCATTTTTCGTCTCAATACAAGACACTCTATGCTAAACATGCATCAAATCAGACTTGATCCACTGACTGCTCCACACTTTAGGCACTGTTCCCATCCATATGGATGTTCCACTACATAACGCTGAGATAACTTAGTCACCAATTTAACCCTAAAACGCAGATTTCGGAAACTGTGTCTACAGTATTCCAACTACAACAAATATCATAGTATAACTCATTGGCACTAAATAGTCAATAAGGGCTAGAGTTTGATGACAGGAATCGAAGACAAGACACGACCAACAAACTTTGTATTTTGACGACATTAATACGATTTTTCGGATAAGCATTCAGAATCAAACTGTCGGTTGATCAATTGTCAAATGTATACACATTTTTGTGTTTTACTTTTATTTTATGATTTATGTTTTTTGCACCAAAAACATTAAAACTCAAATGAAAAGTCACAACGAATTAAAATTCAAGTAAAAAGTCATACATAATGTTGCTTTTATATGCGCTCCTTTATATCACAAAGTATACATGTTTTCCTACGAATAATACCCCATGAATGCAAGTATAGCGTATAAATTTCCCGATACGTTATTATATGAACTAAATATGTTCGTTTAGCAGGTTCACTTTAAAAATCGCTATAAATTACATTTCACTTTAGGTCGTAAGTTCTAAGTCTATGCAAAGTTCAATGACATTGTACTAATAATAAATGAAATACAACTTAGTCTTTAGGGGGACAAAATTATCCATTTACCTTGAACATAAAGTTTGCTTTAGACATAAACAGTTCAGCACGCGTGACCACATAATAAATAGTTGTTCAAGTAAAGTAATGTTATAGCATAGTTGATTCCAGTATTTCTAAGTCGTTGTTAAGTTAAGAACAGAATTTCTAAGAGCACTTCAATCAACTGGCAAACAAGCTGTCCCAGACAAGAGGTAGGCAAGGATTCATAGAAAAAAAAACGGAAATCTCGTTAATCGTCAAACAATGTGGACAAGGTTCTTTGAGGAGGGGGGTACACAAAATTGTTATTGACAAAACCTTAAATAAGTAAGATTTGGTCAATTTAGCAACCACGTGTATAAATAATTCTCTTGTACTTTTGTGAATGTGTTTCTCCAGACAAGGGTGTGCATCAGGGCAGTGTTATGAGCCGTAAAACAATGTGACATAAATAATATCTAGCTACCTCGAGATTCCCAGTGTGACTTGGTATCTTCCTGTAGGCCTAATTGCCAATAACATTTGTGTTGTATTTTTGTGGACGAAAATATATCACATCATATCATATTCCATATCATATGTAATGCTTTATTATCATTAACAGGCACGCTTCAATATATTGATTATTTGATTCTTAATTTTTTTTCTTTTGTATAACCAAATCAGTTTTGCATTTGCAAGATTTGTCAAGAAGACATAACATAATATCATCTTTTAAAAACTAGTGAAAAATATTTTTATTTCTAGATTATTTGTTTGATGGTTCGTTATTGTGTTTGTTTGTTTATTTATGTAATTGATTTGTTTGTTTTAGGACTTTATGGTTGTCATTTTTGTAAATTCCAGTTCATAATCTTAAACCTTTGGTCATCGCGCCCCCGTCAGGACTTATCCCCACGTCCGACAGACGTAATCGGTGCTAGACATGTTAATCTAGGATAAGTCTAAAAAGAGCTTCGACAATGACGCTTTAGAGATGTAGGTGTCGAATCACGTACGAATATTTTAAGAATGTCAAAGAAGATGTTTTGAAAGGTTATTTATTCCTTTATTTTGTTATAAACTGCTTAAATAGCGTCAAAACTATAACAGACAAAATTACTCATGACAAGTGCAGGGCCCAGGACAGAATGTGATTGGCTACAAAAGCCAGAGGCATTATCTTCTACTTTAATTGCATTTGAAACAAAAAATCTAACACTCTATATTTTTATGTTTGTCTTTTATTGGCTCTTAATACTTCTTGGGGGTTGAACATCCAAGAGAAGCCGACAGACGCCACCCGCGGCAAAATTTGATAAATACTTCCTCTTCCACCTGTCACTCTATCTATCAAAATATTAAGAGTAACTACTTAAGTCTGATAGGGTTTTGGTGAAGGGAACCACTAGGAATGTATCAAAGAACGTGAAAATGGCAATTATCTAAAGCAAAACCAGTCAACTCACTCAATCTATAACGGACAAACGTAATAAACAAAACTCTATTAATAATGCCGTCTATCACATCACAGACTATAATAGAAGCGAGCGAGACAGGACGGCGTTATATTACAGCTTAGACAAAGGAGAGAGTTTATGATAATAAACTTGAGGAAAGATTTATCCTTTTCTATCATTTTTTTATATTATAAATTGATTGAAATTACAGCTAGCAGTGCTAGTAACATACAACAAGGCGACAACCTCAATATAGATTATTAATAACGTTATTCATATTCTTTAATAAGACTGTCGCCGTATCATTTTTAAGGGAGTGGATAAAATGAGTCACGCTCACGATAAACGAACCTAAGAACCTCAAAGGATAAATACAAAGTCTTCGATTAACTATCGTGTTATAAGA
>JAUUEB010168107.1:0-14190 GCA_032362205.1 Clione limacina
TGATTATTATAAAAATTGTGAAATCTGATTTTAGATAGTCACACAAAGAGCCTTTTTGCAAGATTTCAGATTCTTAACTCTGAAAATGTGAACACATCGTGTTTTTTGCCAAATTAACAAAGAACATATAGCAAAAAATCTCAATAAGGGCCATAACTACGTCAATTCTTGACAAATATTTCTGAATTTAAAAAGCAGAAATTCTTATCCTGGTTTTTATCATCCTTCCAAAAAAGTAATAGATCCGGCGCAGTAGAACACAGTGCATGTCCGCGCGATAACTTGCGCACCATTTATATTGAACTTAGGGCAGCAGGGCGGAAGAAGAAAGTACCCATATCGAGTTTATCTCTATTATCCCTTGTTAATAAGTTTTAATTTCATTACTCTGTCAATTGTTAACGGATATTGCTGGAATTCAATAGGCGTCTTCATCGGGTTGAACTTCAACATCGTACACGATTTGAAGTTAATGGGTTATATCTTTCATGAGTTATCGTGACCACATACAGAAAAACACACAAACGAGCAGCGTCACTATACTTCCCACGATTAGTAAATACTCGGTTTCGGGTAATGATATCAAACAGTTTGACATACTAGGTAGAAAATACCACTGCAATGAGAGCAAGACATGATGTGTACAGAGGGGGGAGGACAGGGGGCGAATATGTCATCAATGACAATGCCATTTAAAAATTGACTAAAGGAACACCATTTTGCTTTTTATGAATAAATCCTAACCACTCAACATGTCTGAAATACGAGAGTTCCGTCTTATTGCCATTTCCGGTAGTCATTAAACTTAACTCTCATATTGCAATATAAGGATTCACATAAAGCAAAATGATTTTATACTTTGTCGAGAGGTATATGAGATTTTGACATACAGAAGTTATTACAAAGGGGATAGAAAATATTTCATGTCGATCATATTGCTCTATGAGTAAACTAAGCCATGGTAAGTTTTCTGTTTGAGACATTGTGAATATCGATAGGTAAAGTTATATCAAGACGACAATTGCATGTGACCAAGTTCAAACGGATGAAACTTGGTTACATATAATTGTTCTGTCCTTGGTGGTTCTAAAGTTAACGCTTTATTTTACTATTTCGAAAAACCACCTGCAGCCAACCCACTACTTTATTTGCATTAAAATGACGTATAATTTTGAACGCTGACTAGTCATCTTAAGATTACATATGTTAGTACTTGTAGTTGTTTATTCAAACTCAGATCAGTCCAAAATGGTAATCAGAATTATACATGCGAATACTTCTTGTCTGAAAGGGACCACTAAACTATTTTGAATCAGAAATGTAAATACAAAATTAGCATATAGTAGATATGCATACCGTATCCATGTTGCGTTAGTTTAACAGTTATTGCCGAGATTTGAAAAGACTTCATGATGCATTTCTACCTAATCTGTGTAAGCAATAACAAATTAAGAGGCTTGAAACAGTCCGAGAAAAAGTGAAATGACAGATATTATTTGTACCTTCTCGAGAAGCTTCATAACTTTACTCGGCTCCTTTTCTTATAACAAAGTATGTGGCGTGTCTTGAAATGTACTGGAATCTACAATACAAATAGATATGATCATTATTGAGATAGGGAAGTTTAAAATTCGATGCATTTTAAACCTTTATAAAATAGTTAGCCGAAGCAGGTGTTTTTGGGCTAAATTAAATACTCTACACTGGTATTAATCTAGTTCTGAATGCCGAACATCTGTTCTTAATATAACAGGATGTTGATTAGATATTGACCTGATAGGATGTCTGTGCTTTAAGTAATTAATAGTCATTTAAGAATTTAATCACATATTTGGAGCCTACATATAATCTTAAAGAGCATTGTAAGATGTAGACATTTTGCAAGTTGATAATATGCCTAGCTTTAATTAAACAGTTACAAGTTGCAGAACTTTAGATTTTAGGAGAAAAAGGGAGGACAATAATTATAGTCAAGATGGTCTAAAGTCCATCAATATTTCTGTATACATGCAACATATGTCAAAATGTGTGATTTCAAGGCCATGTGTCTTAAAACATTACTTGTGGTTCAAGGTAAAGAAAAATAAACATAGAAAGGTGAGAGTCAACAAACAGATCTGCTGTCTTCCTTCATGAGAACCTAACGCAAAGACAAGATGGTCATGTGGTTGAGAAGCTGTAGACAAACCACTTGATGGCGCAAGGCAGACGAAGGTGAAAGATTTGTTTAAGAAACGTGGTAAAGTTGGCAAGATGTCGAAAATTGGAGGCAACAGTCGGTCCAGTCTGTCTACAACTTTCTGTTGTTCTATCGTGATCCAGGACTCGTGGTCGATTGACCTTACACACAACTAGGGTCACGGATGTGACTAGAAGTCATGTTTTTATCCTGGTCTTCCCGACTTCGTTGTTCCATGAGACATGTTTACAGGTAATACTACCTCGTGTCTTTTTCTTTGCACATGTCAATTTAGACGTGTCGCTCACATGCACTTTAAATGTGCTTAGTTTTGTTCACTGCAGCGTAGGCAGAGCAGTTTAGACGAATGAGATGTCCGGCCATTGTCACTACATTGTCCAACTGTCTTGTTCATTTTAGTTCATCACAATACAAACACTACCAACTTTGCAGTACCAAATCACATGCTCAGAATCCAATAATTTCTATTTCAATAACCCTTAAAACTATGGTCAGTTTTCAGCGCAAACGTCAGAAAAAGGACCGAAAATTTCCACCGTTTCAAACACTTTTATGGTGATCGTTAACATAAAATATGTCGGGTGGCTGTGCCTTGTTTCGCCCCCTAGAGGTTTATTAGGAGTATCTATGTATCACTATTGTTCCCCCTTTGTTCATCATCTCCCTTCACGTTTTGTTCATGTCCCAAAGAGCCTTGTCTTTTTGTCAAGCGCGGAAGTTGTCGAGGGGTAATTTGGAGTTAACCCTGAGATGACCGTATCTTGTGGGTTGTATGATTGTTAGACCGGTCTTTGTTGGGGGCAATTATGAGCCTGATTTCCCTAGATGGGCGGTGTGAGTTCGTGGTAGAGAAAGGTTGAGATGCAGCAGGTGGATGCATACAAATAAACAAGTGTCGGAAATGCAGAAAAAGGTGTACACGTTTGGAGATCAGATCACTAATTGATGCAAACTGTGACTAGACAATGTGTAGGGTTTACTTTGATGTGCACTTACCCCTCCAGCTAGGTTGGGCGTTTGAGACTAGGTTGGGTCACACTTCAAACATTTTGAATTAGTAATTAACAGCGGTTCCGTATTTTGTGGATCCTGCTAATAAGACTTGGTCAGTATGATTTTGCCTGGATAGGATTTACGAGTTGTGTTACACCATTAATTATATATGTGACAGACAGTGCGTTCGTCCCCCATATAAACAACCATCTATTGATGGAGACGGTAAAACACATACATAACAACCAATCTTCAAAGTGCCTTCCAACGCAAGTAATTTCATATTGACGTCATTGCTACTTTGAGAAATGTTATTTGTTCACAACTCTCAAATAATACATCTTACTAGTCCAAGGGTTTATAACAGGCCTACTAATCTTAGCACAGATCCCATAATTATATGCGCCAGGGTTTCGTGTACATTTGCCCTTTCCGTGATGTGCAAGCAAAAACTATTTGTAAAGTGAAAAGCTTAAACATTTCAAATAGGACCAAGGCGGTACTTAATAAACTAGGTACATATAGTTATAATAACAATTATTATAATTAATTTGTCATTTGTACTAAAAAAAAGGAAAATTGTTGTTCCGTTGCGGGGTCGAACCCACAACGCTTTAAGTCGAAATAGTAAGACTTTAGTAACGAAATAGATGAAGAGATCATTACCATCGTTTAAAATGTAGGCTTTTTCAGCCAAAAATGTCGACATTCAACCTAGGGGGTATCATTATCCACTTTGTAACTAATTATTATCAATTGTGTAATGAAAGACGAAACGTTTATAACAGATAAGTTTTCAAGGAACATAATTTTTAACATATGTTTTTGAAAAGAACATAATAAACTCGTTATGTTGACATTATACATTTCTAAACTCTTTTCAAGTGGGAAAAACCCTGTTTAGAGGTTTACAGAGGAATAAGACAAAATACATAAAACAATCCTGAGGTCGTTATAACGCTAAATCAAGCCCGAACGAGCACAGCCCCTTCAACTTCCCTTTATACCTTGTTAGTCAGGGGAGCTTTCAACTTGAAGAGCAATGTTGAACAAAAAGTGCCACCCTTTAATCCGATCTCCAACTGTGATTTAGAGGGTTAGTTTGGAGTTTAGAGCAACCTGTTACATTCCCATATATGAAAAGATTGTGACGCCCAGACGTTGTATACCTTTCTAAATAATCATATTCTCCTTTTATACTCTTGACACAGGTTTTTCATTTTTAGTTTCTAAATGTGTGTATTCTTACATTATCGTGATACGTAGACGTCAGTTTCTCGGGGATACTTGATATCGAATTTAGCTGTCAGAACTGATAATAGCCGACAATGGACGATGTATTCACAGACCTCAAGCCAAGGGTCTGAATAGTTCTTTAGACAACGTTACGATTAGACCATTCTAGCAACACAAATAAACTAATAGCGTAAGGTTCCGGTTATTATAATTAGTCAAAGGATACGTTAAAGCCATGTATGCGAAGTTACTATGGCTAGTGTCACCCATTCACCGATATATTATTCATAACGGGAAATAGAATGACTGCTGGGACTTAGGTTTGTTTTGTTGGTATCGTCGATCGTTGAAGTTTTCTTATTGATAATTGATATAGAAAACTCAACTTGGACAAAGACTATTTACTTTTCATAATAGCCTTTATCTAAGCTGAGTTTTTAATATTAATTTATTTTGATAAGAGATTCGGTGCCTGCTTGTGAGAGTAATATGACCCACTTTCTAAAGTGTACACTGAGATTTGTCAATAGTTCATATGTTGAAGCCATGTTATTATTTTTTGTCTTGCGTCCGTATACAGTTTTTTACATAATATTCTAATCACAGTGAATATCTGAATGAACTTGTCAATTTCTCAAGTCTTGAGTACTAGACATATCATTTCAAATTCATTATATTTTTATTTACACATTCATATTGCTAAAAAGTGTCCTAGTCATCGTGACCTTTGACTTGACCTTCATACATAACAAAATTAAAAAAAATGAAGTATGAGCAAGTTAGATAGACATCCATGTGATCCTCGTTCTAAAGATATATCTTAAAGAAAAGACTAACGAACACAAATTAATGTAACAGTTACGGGGATGAAAATAATATTTCTTTTGTTAACCGCAATCAAAATAAGTCTTTGACGACGATCATGTGACTACTTGTTCAATCATTAACATTTCTTTGCTAAAATTGTATGTATACGTTTAGACATTTGTCTCTAGCTGGGGAACGGGAGTGATTAATAACATGTTAAAACTATGACAGACCAGGAAACAAAACCAAGGCTATGAAATATTCTTAGTGGCAAAAGTTACGCGAAAATGTATTCACATTTTTGAATTCGTTCACTAAAAGTGAATAAAACGTCTTGAAACTTCGTCACTAGTTTTGTCTTACATATCACATTATGTTTTGAAAAAATTGAGAAAATATTCCTGATAGAAATGCCGAGTCAGCAGCTTTTGTAAAGGGCTTTAAAGGGAGTCAAAAACTGCGATGGTAAGAATGCATAGCATTGCCAAGTATCATTTTTTAAATCCTCTTGATGTTCAGCATTAGAGGTAAAATATCTGACTGAAAAAACAGTTAATGTATTCAATACTCTATGGAAAAATCATTTTTTTCTGATTTTTTTACAAAAATCACTATTATTGAAAATATTGAATGTTTGCAAACTTTGACAAATTGTCCAAAAATATACCACAAAAACGGATTGCTCCTATTGAAATGCTACTAAAAATCATGTTTTGCATGTCTGAATGCATGCTCAAAACATCTATAATATCAAAATAGACGCCATCTTGAATGACGTCATTTGACATGGTTGAAATCAAGCATCTTCTACCCCCGTTTCTACCTTAAATAATATCTTAACACAAAATAATTATTTATCTTCCAGCCAATCTTGAGGTATGGTATTCATATATTTTTGATCGACGGTGAAAATCAACTTTGTTGAGATTTTCCTTATATACGCTTTGTAAAAAAACTCAGCAAAATTGATTTTCGTCGTCGAACAAAAAATCTGAATACCATACCTCTAGATTGGTTGTAAAATAATTAATGATTGTGTGTTCAGAGATGATTTAAGGTTGAAACGGTGGTTTCAAGATGTTTCTTCTACTTTTAGTGAACTTTTGAGGCATTAAAAAATTTGAAAACATTTTCGCGTAACTTTTGCCTTTAAGTATAGATAGCAGAAGACAAAAAGCCGCAACAATTGTCACGTGTTAAACGTCTGAGTAAATTGTTATAGTAACATATTTTGCACTTGAGATCTTTAAGTAGAATTAAAAAAACGAGTCTTTTGAAATCAAACTGATGATGATTCTCCTGAACAAAATGAAACGATTTTTTTGTCGATGGGTATGGAAAGGGTTGGCATCTTAATGTTTTTCTTTTTAAAGTTATAACACTTAATTAACCCTTCATTGAGTAGTTGTAAATATAATCAAACCTGAGTAAACGACTACCTGCCTAAAATGGACACCTGTCTAAAAGTATGTCTGCCTTTTGTTAGCTAACATCGCTTTTTCTACTTAAAAGACGTATTTCATCGGCCACCCTTCTTGTGTGACCGCCGCCAGTCTTGTAAGAAACAAAAACTATTTTTTCTTATTGAATAGTTATGTCGAAAATGGCCGGCTAGTTATACTACAATCGGCATACTGGCAAAAACAACACTTTGATTGACATTTACACAGCCGCCAATGGGTGGAGTCAACGCTTATGAACAATGTCAAAATGAACACCACAGTCAGTAACTGATACGGTATATGACTATCATATCCACGAGGCTTGCTTTTACAATTCAATACAATAATATAATACTTTGTTCATCTATCTAATTTATCCAATGTCAGAAAGTTGGAGACTTAAGCCTGGTTTGACAGTACTTAAAACAAAAGTTTCAAGCAAGCACAAAGCCTGTTACAAAGGGATGTATGGGTTCTGAGTTAATTAGTCATGTAGATTAGAAATAAAAATTGTTCGATAAATGACCCAATTACATATCTAATACAATTAGTAGGTTAATGATATATTGGAAATAAGTTATTTATTCTAATGTCGCAATTTCATAACGATAACAACGTCACATGGGAGTGGGAACAGCAGCTTTCACAGACAATGAACTCCATGTTTTGAGAAACATTTCTGTTCTAGGTCACGTCCTCAGAGTCATCGATATTCATTAATAACGTTTTGTATCTAAAGCCGTTTTCCAAGAGACACGCCTATGTATTGTACAGTCTGGACGTGAGTAGTTAATTTGATACCATCACCTGTGGCAATATACAAGACGCCATGTTTATTTAATACGAAAATGAGGCACATGACAGTGTCACATGACCTGCCTTGCCAAGATGGCCTCTAGGGGGACAGGATATAGGGTCCCCGACGTGTCGTCGTACCGTGCTTCGGCTGACCCTAACAGAAAAGACACATAAAGGATTTCTTTAATGATAAAATAAGCCATGAAAATGATATTGTAGCGGATTAATGTGGGTCTTTGTCGTATGGGATTACCCATGAAATGTCAAGATCATCGGATCAACACCGTCAGGATATTAGAGTTAATCACGTTCTAATGTCAACGGAGACGTCTCAAAATGAGGTTCCCACTTTTGTTTATTCTTAATGTCCCCATATTTCACGAGCAATATGAGTATTATGTTACGTATTTGCCCTTTTCACCTTTTTGAAGTATTAGATTAACTTTGAAATGTGCACGTTCCGTTTACGAACATACATACCGTGCTTCCGCTCATACACTGTTATTCACACGCTTAAAAATTTAAGTTTTCGTCCCAAACGTTTCCTTTATCTATGTCATTTATTGTTTTGTTAATACAGTCTGATCAAATATTGCACCTTAATATTTACCACCCACAAAAATGACATTAAGTAAAAAGAAAATAACTGACATTGAATCACTTCTACAATTGTATCTTTTTAATAAATAAAAGTATCTGAAACAAGTTTGCAAAGGCACAAATAACATAAGAGAAGATGAAGTTTGAAAAATACACAATAAGTAAGAGTCGAACACATGCCAAATTACGGAAAATTGCTTTACAATAATACACGCAGGTTAACTAGTTGTAGTAGCTTGCGTGGTGAACAAAACAGACTTTTTATCTGTATGATCATTTGTAAGGTTAAATATTGTCAGCGCCAAAACCTTAAAGATTGCGAAACTTTCAAATGAAAGTTTATGATGATTTTTGTCTTTGCTAAAATGGTCAAAACGTAGTTTCCGTCTTCTCGATAAAGTTCAATATTGTGAGCACCAAAACATGAATGAAACCAATAATTATATGATAATGTAAGTCTCTTGACGAGAATTTTTTTTATTTAGATAATTTAATTGCTTCTGTCAAATAAACACCCTGTAAAAGCTTTTCCACATCTTAATAACTTTAATTGTAATGAACCTTTCTATGCATGGTGTGTTAGTGACCATACCTCATGGTCGTTTTGCTGTGAGCGATTTGTTAAATAATGTGTAATATTCGATATTTACACATTTTCGTCTTTGTTTCATTGGTTGATGTGGATTTTTTTAAAATGGGAATATATAAATGCATTATTCTTATTATTTATAAGAATGCATATAACATGGAATCACGAAAACATAGACATTTAAATATTAAAAAAAGATATCCATCAATATTGTCAAATCCTTTATGACATATAATAGACCCTATTCTAAAACTTTACCCGTAAATTGTGTTATATGTATAAATGATTTTAAGAATAGCGTTAAGAACAGGATATAATTAAGAAAAAGACTGCTTCTATAGAAGGATGTCTTTGAACAACCCACAGGGTCCTTCTGGAGAACATTATTGACTTTGATAAACATTAACGATCCTTTCACCAAGGCCAATGATTCAATTAAACACGGCTATAAATCTCAATTAACACAACCCACTCACTAGTTCATCTTCACTAAAACCCCACCACGGATTCAAACCCCGTGAAACTGGGACTAATTAGCTGTGAAGAGCGATGGAGAGAGCCGCCAGCATCCTTTTGCTTAAAAGCACCCGCAGTTTATCAATGTCACCCGGTGAGAATTTAACATGATTTTAATCCAGAGACATGTTATTCTTCAATAGAAGTCATCTTTGGACATTTTTCACGCGACTTTGACACAAATCAGCTTATACATTGGAACGTGTACAATATCAAAGCAGGGAGATAATACAATGAGGAGGAAGACTTTATTAACAAGTCTGTTTCATTTTAGAGTGACACTTGAAGTAGTCTCAAGATATCTTATTACTTCATTATAACAGCTAACATTGGTCCCGCAGCTGTCACATCGTGTTGGCCATCAAATTAACTTTTATTATTTTTTCAAATTGTTGCTACATGTCGTATTGAGTTAGTAAGAATTTTTTAATGGATATCAAACCACGTGTTACATATCCAGTATTTGTTTGTTGTTGTCCTTATTTGCCCGACTGAGTGTTACACAAAATTTAGATTATAAATCTTTCTCTTCCGGAAAGTGCGCTCAAGTGCTACTACTATTAAACGTAATATTTTTCACTTTAGTATGGCCTTTGGCATTTTGTTCAACAATCTACACAGTTCGTGCATCAATAACAAATGACTACTCGGTGAATCTACACCATTCATTGCTTAAATGCTAAACTTTTGGAAATTGATAGCCGAACAAAAAGAAACATTTGAAACAAAACAAATGGTACTATATGAACTAATGCCTAGGAGTCTTTGCAACGACTCAATCACCCTTTTGTAGTATACTAAAACATTTGAATGATTTATTGTCCAATGTGATAACGCAACTATTGATGTGAACAGAAAGCAAATCCACCATTGACTATGATTGTAAAATTGTGAAGGTATTATTCGACTGAACACTTGAGAGTCATTGCTTGGGTCATTTTAATGAATTGTTTAAGCGCCTGCTTTGTCTTCTACTATTGAAGCGATCTTCTCTGAGAGATGGACTTGATTGGATCAGCGAGTTTGTTTGGCGTCATGTGAAACAAGTAGAATATTATTAAACACTTAAGTGAACCCTTCAGTTTTAACATAATATTTCCATTCTAAAGTCTTTGATAATATTATTTGTATTGAACTGACTGCAGGAAAGCTGAATATAATTAAACCCAACAATATATATCCAGATATTAAATTTACATGGTATTTCAATAACCCTGTCTTTGATGCTTTTATGTGTAGTAAACTGAAGGAGCTTCAACTTGAGAGTTTGGGAACTTGGAGACATCGGATGCATTGTATGTGGTTAGATCACGGTTGTGGATTAAATTATATTCACGCTTTGATATTTGTGATAATCAATTCAATACAATTCAATTCTATCTTGTTTTTAGCAAAGTCGCTTTCAAAAGCATATAAGTAACACACATAAGGTATAAACAATCAAATTGTGTTAAACAATGAAGGGAATAAACTTACAAGAGCGTTCCTAGGGCAAAGTCATATTAATGGATTCCAGACCTAACGACTCACACCCGAACAAATTCTTTAATTTCGGAATTCTTATTCAAATTATTATTTATTACACTTTAATTGAAGAATATTAAAGAAGATGTAGTACCTCTAATACAAATCACATTCATATCCTCTTCAAAAATAACAAAAGATGGCAAAAATTATGTGGTTTAGTTTCTGATTCACGTCTTTTGTATTTACTATCTAAAATGAATTATAACCGAGACATTGAATGAATAAACAAAGTTTGACAACCAATAATTCTAAACCACCGGTCGTCTATTTCAGCTCGTTGGAGCTCACACTGAGTGTGTTTTAAGGGCGGAAAACATTCCCTGACAATTTACATGCTTGTCTTGGCTATTCTCGTCACATTAGCACACGCCTGAGATCACTGGGATGGACAAAATTCCTTGAAATCTTTTGGCTTCCGTTAAACCAAGTTTAAAAGCTTTGGCACATTTCGCTTGCCTTCGCTTTGTTTTCTTTTGTTCTTTTGTGGCATCAATGTCCCGATGTCCCTTTTTAAAACATGTTCTGTCGCCTGTTATGTCTGTCAACCTTGTAATTGTCATGTTTAACAGTATTCTATGTATACCATGTTAAGCGATTTTTTACTCTGTTTTTAACTTTGCGAAACTTGATAATTAAATTCCACTTTATTCCTTGCCGGACAGTGATTTATGTAGGGCCTTAATCCTTCTGTTGAAATTCTAACTTTGTGCAAATAATGTGTGCTGACTTTGTTATTTGTAAAATTCCAATTTTCTTTAGTCTTTTTTATTAAGTTATACCAAACTTAAGTTATGTATTTGATTTAAAAAGGGCTTTAGAGGTAGCGTTAACCGTCGTGTAAGGTCTCTGTGTGGTAGACAAATAAAAGTTTTTTTAAAAACAATAAGCAAAACAACATGATCCAAAGATAACCCTGAATTAACTGTATGATTTCATTAAGAAAATGGCGTCATTTTTAAATCTTAGTTTTAAAGATTGATCCGAAAATCTCGATGAACCTGAAATGTCCAAGAATCGATGTGTCCGAATGAGCAGAACTAGGTTGTATCCATTTACAGCTTATTAACTAATTTTGTTGCGGATAATTCAATTTTTATAACTAGACAGAGTTAAAAACTAACACTTGCTCCGCCATCTGAAGGCACCCAGACATCATCCAACTCCCTGTAAAAGGCCATCCCTGACTGGCAGCATCATTTAATTGTGTTTTCCCGGGAGCATCTCAAGTGTTAAATTAAATTCCAATCGCACGTTTCAAAAGGTCTCATCCTAATTTCGTGTTGTCATCAACCAGGGCATTTCCTTCTACATGTCTGAATCACATGCGTTGATAAGGTCATAATGATTGATTAAACTGGAGAACGTTTTGAACACCGAGTATTCACAAAGAGAAGACACATAGTTTTATGAGACTCAATTTGCCATACAATGATCAGTTTGGTTTAACATTGAATACTTTTTATTTTTCATGTTACTGTACATATATCGGGTGTTCAATAAAGAATATCTCTCAAACAAATATTTCTAATTTTGCCGATTTGCACCTTTTAACAGGAACTAAGATAATCAATTAAGAAATTGCATAACATGATAAACTTACTGTTAAGGAGTTGTCGGCTTTACTATAGATATTCTATTTTATACTTTGTAATCATAGCAAAGCAAGATTCATTGAGTAGTTTTTTTAACTTTTAATTTAAATGTTGTTCAGCTTACCAGTGTCTGCTAACGTTGAACTTTAAGTGTGACTATAGTATATTTTCTTGCTTTGGTTTAGTTTTTCTAGGAAAAATATGAAATCAGATCTACTTTGTGGAACTTTGCTGTATCTTACAATGTTGAAATCATTTGAATACAGTACTTTTAATGTGTATTCGTCTTTTTTGAACAGTTGTTTGATTCTGATTTTATCTTATTTGCGTTTCGAAATTTCACCAAAGTTATTTGCTCAGATTTTGATGTATTTAATTATTTGCTCCATTGTTTAATGACCCGTCATCAGAATGTATTTAACTTTGTATCACGTTGCTAATCGACCAAACATTGTATATTTATTTATATCATGGGGCTCGGATAATATTGTTCAAACAAAATGGGTACTTGTTATATCGACTAAATAAATTAATTATGAATTCAAATACCTTTTTATGCTCGTTTCCATTACATACTCAACATAAATACAGTGTTTATCATAAATTGATTAATGTGTTCATTGTTTGAAAATTGTATAAAAAAATCTATGGTAACGTATTTGATAAATATCTTCATAGAAATTACATTCGACCCAGCTCAGTTTTAGCTTTTTAGATTCAAGCAATTTTTAAAAAAGAATTTAAATGTTTAAAAGTATCAGCTATGAGATCTTTAAAGAAAAAATCCCGATACGCTTTTATATTCATACATTCATACATATGACTCCCAAGTTGACCATCAAATCGGCACACGCAGACACAACGATTTGGCCAATTGACCCATCCGTCATCTTAGTGACCTCATGCAACCTAGTCCCTTGACCCTTGTCGTGCGCTAAAGCTCGTTGTCGTGTCTCATATCTCACATCTGCACGCGTAGTGCACGAGATGTCATGGCGAGTTTCCACAAAACGAAATATCCAATCATACGTTTCATTATGGACGGAAATCGAACTAATAGCCACAAACTTCATTCACTGTCACGTTATAGGGCGAGTTGGACCACTGTGCGTGTTCAAGATTCCGGCATAATTCTCATATTTGTCATATTCATCACGAACTATTGTCAATCAGATCCCGTGATGAAATACAAAACCCGACATTAATACTAGAGTGTAACAATGTTTTGTATTAAAGAAACCAGGCAAGGAATTGATCTGGATGCTTACAAAAGAAGTTAATATTACGGTTAGGATTTTCATCATTGGCAATCTTACAGTGTCATTAACTGTCAATGTCATAGTCGGGAAATTATGTAAATGTTGTGATTGAGGCGTGAAATATCCGTGTAAAGTTCATTACACAAGACAAATAAACAAGAAACCATGGTGATATTTAAACTTTGTACCGCCAGATCATTTGTAAGGCAGTCTACAACCACGCTGAGACGTCACTACGATGTGTTCATAATAAAAAGTCTACGACAAAAACATTAATTTGTCGCCTAAGGCACAAACCTAAAGCGAAACGAACTTTTTTTTGAAGAATCGACTTTTTACCAATACGATACCGATGAGCTTAATCTATGTACTCTAAAATCGCCACATGGATTCTTGCATTTCTTACAGAGTAACAGCAAAAAATGTTTTAAGCGTATTCGAAATTCTTAAATTTCTTGCTTTCACAAACTAAGGATGATAGGCTACCTCGTTACATCACTCTTAGTGAAAAGTCCAATTTCGAAGATCAAATTACAAGTAATATCTTTCTTCTATAAGGGAGCGTTCAAATATCATCTTACACCTTTTTGAGGGGTTTTGGACCCCCCCCCCTATATTCACCTTTCTTACA
>JAUUEB010168329.1:0-14186 GCA_032362205.1 Clione limacina
GTACCGTATTTAGGTATCAAATTTACTTGATATATTGACCAAGGGGCATATCATTTTCAAAAATCAGTATTAGTGTTACGAACTATTTTATAAAAAATGGGGGGGGGGATCGGGACTTTTGCATTTGCTTTGAATTGTCAATTATTTGTAATAAATAAATAGTTTTATTTTAATGGTTTTTACTGCAACGTTAAGTTAGACCAGATGTTTTTCCACTTTGTTAATGTGGCAGAAGACAAATTCACCACTACAGCCAGATGAAAGGGGTGACAACAGAAACGCAACTATCAACTTGGTCAAGAATCAAACACATTTTGAACAAAGCCTGAGATTTTTATTAAAAATAAAAAGTAAAGCTGTTACTGTATTAGTTAATTTATTTTCATGAACAAATGAATTTACAACAAATATGAAAATTAGCATTGCATGTAATTAAACCAACTGTTAAATGTACACAATGTTTAAGTGGAAAAAGACCAAGACATAATTTTGACATTAAGAGTCATATATAACAGTAATAACTGAAATAGGAAACAAATCTCTTTAAAAAAGCTACTATAAAGATAGTTTAAGCATTTTTGATTAAAGTAACTGTATCAAAACATAGTTTACAAAGTGAAGTACTGACATTGTGGGTTATTGCATGCACATATACCAAACTAACAGTTTCATGATTTTTACATTTTAAACAATTTTCAATTCTTGCCATATCCCTTATTTGCAACTTTCTGGAACTTTACTTATTTTCTTACAAGTTTGGATTAAGAAAGTTAAATAAATGGCTGATAAAAGAACACAAGTTTTGATATAATAGTTTTTAACAAATCAATGAGTTTAACAATTAACGAAAACACTTTAACGACATTTGGTCGCCATTCTTGTTACATTGTAACACATGTTTGTTATAACTTTCACCAAGAGGGACAGCTTCTGAACATTGAAAGCACTGTCCACATCCATGTCTACTCTTTAAATGTCTCTTCATGTTTGACTTTTGTGTAAATTCTTGGTTACAAAGTGGACATGGAAGCTTCTCCCCTTTGTGCTGCTTCACATGTTTAGCCAATGCTCTCGCAGACATGAAGCCTTTATCACAAATCTGACATGGAAATGGCATGGGAGAATTAGATCTCAATGCAGAACTGGATGCTCCAAAACCATGACTCAAATCTTCATGATCAAGTGGAATATATTGTCCACTGACATGATCAAACCTATGTATTTTTAAAGTTAGATCATCATTTTCTAGAAATCTGGTTTTATCAAACAAAAGTGGATTCATTGTAGTTGACTCAAGTTGCAAGGAGCTTGAATCAATATCCCCAGTGTTCCTTTGTCCATACTGGTGTAGTTCTGAAATAAATGAAGTAAAAGTACCCATACAGTTAGTTGTCCATGCCAAATTGTTTGGTTAAATAAATTGTAACAAGGAAAAATCAAGGTGAATGAAAAAACATTAAAATCAACACAATGAAACTTTGGGTAAACAATAAATAATGATACTGAGGCATGACAAAGCAGTTTCTACAGAACTGCCCCTCAAGATTTTACAAGACATTTTTTTCTCATGTCTTGGGGTCTTTATCATATAACATTATTGTTGTGAGATGAAAAGTTTGCCCATTAATCCTCACGGTTACAAAAGATATAGAGGGGTAACGTTCTATGTAAACGGTGTTGATCATGAAATTGCCAAGTTATCACATAATCTAATAATACGTTCCACAACAAATTCACTGTTCGATTTTAAAATGTTTAAAATGATTTTTGGACTACAAGACAATTAAATAGATTACACCTCTTTTCATTTGAAAAAATTAAGACACCAAATGTTATAGAAAAGTAGTTCCTAACATCTGAAGTGGAGTATAAATCCTTGAAAGGTACAGTGGTAGAAATTCAAATATATTTTTTGATTCTATAATATTTATAAAAAAAGTATGTGACAGATATACATTATATGTGTTGAAAGGAAGATATTCTCAACATCTAAGTTGTGTGTATTGATTTTATCAGTAAAATTTTTGGTTCATAACTTTTTATTCTTTTATTCAATTAATCATCTGCGTTAAAACTGGATCACCAAGTGTGATGAAACTGGGAATTCCCTTTTAATCTCATACAAAGGTAAAATATGAAGCTAAATAATATATATATCAGTGTCTTAAAAGTGTAAGTCTTGTTGAAATATTACATAGTTTGTTAACTTACTAATTCATGCAAGCATAAAGCGATTTCAATCTCAATATGTTGTTGTGTTTTCATTAAACATTGAATGTCTTAAATTTATATTTATCTTCTGACGTCAAAATGTTCAGGAAATGTCAATAAGTACACCTACATATCATCCTTATACAGTAGATACAGATTTAACAATCACTGATTTTTTCCATAAAAGCAATTGTAATTTTTTTTTTTAAATAAGTGGACTCCATAGTATCACTGAAATTTACTTTTTAAAGATGAAAAAATAACCGTGGAAATGGCGAAAAGTACTGGGGAATTTCATACAAAGACGTCAATGATAAATTTAACAACTAGTTACCAAGGGAAGCAACAATGAAGTTATTAATCCATGTTGATTTTAGTGGGTTAATTCCCTTTGTTAAAACCCAATGCCTTTCCAAGAGACGAAATTCTGTATTCAACTGAAAAAACAGCTTGACAATTCCGTTGGAACCTGTATATACTGTAGAATTTTGGTGGTACTAAGTAACTATCAAAGCTTTAGAATCAATTCAGAGCATTGGGATTGTGGATTTGATTGCAGAAATTAGTGAGCTAAGGAACAATAGAATGAACGACTTACCAAGGTTTAAAGATTGAAGATAAAATTCCTGCATAGCAATAATCAATAAGTCTTGACATTCAATTGTAATAAGATTTGCTTACTAGCATTTATTCACGAATATTAACAAGGAAGTCACATGATAAACCCTTGATTGATATGAATGTTATTTTGACCCACTACTTGGCATAATGACATTTTCATGATATCAAGATGGTGTAAAAGTAACAGTATGACCAGTTACATTTATGACAAAAGTAACAATGTCAAATTCTCAATATTATATCAGTTCAGCATTTATGATAAAAGTAAAAAGATCAAAGCTATTTCACAAATTCTATAAAAACTATCAAGTTCTGACGTTGTGAGTTATTGCATGCAAATTTACATCAGGGAGGATTATAATATTTTTTTGTATTTTCAACAACTTTCAATTCTGAAACTTTGCCAAACTTCTTGTTAGTCTGGATTGATAAAGTTTAACCAATGACTGATAAACTTTAAAAAACACCTTTATTAAATCAGTAAAAATTAATAATAATACTTAAAACATTTGGGTCCTATTCTTAAAACATTGTAACACATGTTTATCGAAACTATCACCAAGAAGGATAATTTCTGAACACTGAGGACACTGTCCACAAACATGTCTTTTCTTCATATGTCTCTCCATGCTCGTCTTTTGTGTAAATTTTTGGTCACAAACTGGGCATGGAAAATTCTCCCCTTTATGCTGCTTCATATGTTTACACAATCCTGATATAGTCATGTACCCTTTGCCACAAATCTCACATGAAAATGGCATGGTATAGTTTGTGTATTGGTTATTTTGCAAGGATCTTGGAGCCTTGAAGCCAGTGTCCCATTGTCCATATCCATATTGCTGTAGTTCTGAAAAGAAATCAAGTTATACTGCCCATAATACTTGTCCATGTCTATTTTTTGGTTAATAACATGCAAACAGGAAAAAATTATGTAATTGAAACAACACAAATCAACATCATGAAGTGAAAAAAGGGGCTGACCACAATGGTCAATATAATTAATATAAAATGAGCAAAACATGAAAAATATCTTTTAGTCAAAGGACTTTCAAGAAGAATAATGGAACATTGTTCTCAAAACTCAAAAGCCAGAACAGTATGACAAATTCGAAAATATAATACCCGATACACACTACCAGGCAAATCTAAGTGATATAGAGATAAAAAAAGTAGGTAATCAATTGTTTACTAAATCCATTCAAATTCAAACAGTAGAGTTCTTCAGTTTCCACTCGTTGAGCAATACTGTTCAGTAGATTCCGAGTCAGTTATTTTAACTGAACACAATGAAATCTTGTATAAACAGTAAATGATTATACTGAGAAAGCAGTTTCTACAGAGCTACAAAACTACCCCTTACGACTCGACCAGAGCACAACCTATCAGGCAAATATAAGTCATATAGAGATAAAAGCTGGTCATCTAAGAAACAACTGAGAACATTTGATTTTTATGAATATCACATTTTTTGATAAATCTCTTCATGTGTATGTAAACAGGTTTGATTATCAAAGTGCTAAGTTAATTAATAACATTTGCATATTGTTTTGAAGACTGCTGTAGTAACATACCAAAGGCATAACTTAAGAAAATTTAAAAAAAACACCAACAAATTGATGCTAGAAGCATCAAACTGGTATTAATAGAAAAGTAATTGTACAGCATTTAACACACTCAAAAAATAAATGTCCATGGTCATCAATAAATATTACTTAAAAAATAAAAGCCAAATGTCTTTTGCTACATTTTTGGTATTTCGAAAAAAATTATAAGTCATCAAAACTATTCTGTGTGCTTAGTTTTAACATTATGACCATCTTTTGAAGGCAAAAACAGTTTTTAGACTTAAAGAAATGCCATTGGTTGCTCTAGAATATTCACAACTCATGCCATATGAAAAAACAAATAGACCAAAGGGTATTGAGTAAATTAACCAATAATAACACCTGAACTAAAGGACACATTACTTAACATCTACAGTAATCAAAGCCTATTTTGATACTAAAATATGTGACATATATACATAGTACATGTAAGTGTTCAAAGGAAGGCATTTTAAACGAGTTAAGTGTATTGATTGTATTAGTATAATTTTCTTTTGGTTAGTAGCATTTGTTCACTTGAGGTATTCATGGCTGCTATTACATTCAAGGTTAACTTAGAAGCCTCTAGTTTTCAACATTCAGTGTCTGTTTTGATTCTATAATATATCAAATTTTACAAATACATTGAAAGTGCTCAAAGGAAGGTATTTTAACAGATTAGATTATGACCTCTATACTAGTCTATACAGTTGGCGGTCGAGTTTCCGACCTTCATGGAAATCTAACAGGAATGACTGGGGACACTTTTCTTCTATATATTTATTACCTATTGATAAAAAGACAATTTGCATTAGGACTCAGTGCAGCAGAATTGGGTAAGATTGCTTAGAAAATAATGATATTTACTTATTATAATCCAACAAAGCATAATATCATAACAAAGCAATAAAAGCCATTTCAGTACTTACTAAAAAAAACAACTTCGCACCTAGTAGGGTTGATGAACAACTTAACAAAATCATATTAATTAACAAACTCTAAAAAGATATTTAAACAATTAAAATTTGACCAAACTAATGCAAATTACAATTAAAAAAATGTAAACCAACCAAACAAAACTAAATAACTATGTTATCCTTATGGCAATCAAAAAGTTTCAACTGCTCTTTGGGTAGGAAATCAGATGAAATTCTTTACTTTGAAAAAAAAATCAAATTAAAATATCCCACAAATTTGATAATCCAACATATCAAGCTGGGGAGGGACGATGCCAGATAACAGAGAGACCTGACCGTAAAATAATAAAACTATACTTTCAAAAAATAACTTTGAACAAATTCAGTGTTCTAATGATAATAAAAACATTTAAGCCTAGTTCATGTTACATTGTAACACATGTTTGTTAAAAGCGTCACCAAGGGGGACAACTTGTGAACATTGAGGACATTGTCCACACCCATGTCTTTTCTTCATATGTCTCTCCATGTTGGATTTTTGTGTAAATTTTTGGTCACAAATTGGACATGGAAAATTCTCCCCTTTGTGCTGTTTTAAATGTTTATCCAACCCTGATATAGTCATGTAACCTTTGCCACAAATCACACATGAAAATGGCATGGGACAATCACTATATGCTGCTATATCAGAACCGGATGCCAAAAGTTCATTGCTAAAACCCTCATGACCAGGTGGAAAATTATGTCGGTTGAAATTCCCAAACTTGTGTATGGTTGAAGTTTGATCCCTTTCAAGAAATCTGGATTTATCGAGAGATAGTGGAAAATTCTTTGTGGATAAAGTATGGTTCAAAGCTCTTGTAGCATTGTAGCCAGTGTTCCTTTGTCCATAGTTTTGTAGTTCTGAAAAGAAATCAAGTAAAAGTACCCATAACAGTTGTCCATGTATAATTGTGTGATTCAATTAATTGTAAACAGGAACTCTTAATGTAAATGTTACAACAAATCAATCCATTTTAAATAAGAATTAAAAGATGATAAAGGGATTTGTCACAATTTTTATCTAGAACCCCCCTTCAGGGCTCTACCAGACCATAGATTTTCAACTGTAAAATTATTGATGTAAGAAGAAAAATTGCCCTTTAAACCTCATGGTCACAAAAGGTATAGAGGGCTATTTTTTTTCTGCATACAGTTCTGATTATAACCATTCATGACTCTTTCCATATGAAATATAACCAAAATGACCAAGATTATTGAAAACAAGCCAATAAAAATCCTCACATTTGAAATGGAGTATAAACCAAAGTTTACTTAGAAGCTTACAGTGTTTAACATTCAATGTCTCTTTTGTTTCTATAATATATGACGAATACATTGTAAGGTTGACAGGAAGGATTCTAAGAGAACAGCTAAGTTGTGTGTATTGATTCTATGCGTATAATTCTCTTTTTGTTTCTTTTGTACTGCTACTATTCATGCTAGCTATCAGTGTGTGAGATGAGTGGATTAAGTTTGGAATTCTTTTATGTAAGGTACATCTTAAAAAGGTCAATTATGAGTGAAGTATAAATCTGTGTTTAAAATTATATTTATGTTTTATTCAAATATACATTTGAATGTTCTTCTCTTCAAGATGAAAATATGAAAACATAAAAATGTAATACTTGAATTTAAATTGTAATATGATTTGCTCACTTGCATTAATTTAAGCATATTAACAAGGAAGTCATATGATATAGATGTTATATAAATGCTTGACATAAATTTTATGTTGACCAAATATATACATGGCATAACGACCAGATATTTTTCATGATGACAAGATGGTGTAAGGGAGGCAGTGGGATCCAAGTTTGAAATGAGTTTGCCCAAGAAACCATACTTTTAAAAATCCAAATTAATAAATTTTATGCTATATTAGTTCTGTTAATAGTTTAAGAATTTAAAAAAAAATCCAAATTAAAACAAGACAACCAATAGATAGTTATTAAGTCTGGTAGAGTACTGGAGTGAGGGAATCTACACAATACATTGGCTGTATGCTTAACTATGAGAATAATTCTACATTTTAGCTACATTGTAACACATGTTGGTTGAATGTGTCACCAATAGGGAAAATATCTAAACACTGTGGACATTGGCTGCATCCATGTTTAGTTTTTAAATGAGCTTTTACACTGGACTTCTGGGTGAATTTTACATCACAAACAGGACAGGGAAAGTTCACCCCCTTGTGCTGCTTTAAATGTTTAGCCAATCCTGATGAAGTCATGTACCCTTTGCCACACATTGAGCATGCAAATGGCATGGGTTGATCATAAAATGCTGCCACCGCAGACATGGATGCATCAACTTCACTAGTAAATCCTTCAAGACCAGCGGGAAAACTCATTTGGTTGAAATTTTCAAACTTGTGATCCATTGAAATTTCAGCATTTTCTAGAAATCTGGATCTATCAAAAGATGGTGGACAATTCTTTGATGTTGACTCCAGTTGCAAAGATCTTGGAGCCTTGAAGCCTGAGGTCCTTTGTCCATATTGAGGTAGTTCTGAAAACAAATCAATTAAACTGCTCATAACACTTGTCCATGTCTAATTGTTTGAGTAACAAATTAAAATATTTACAGTACAGGAAAAATTGGTTCAAATAACAACACAAAAGCACATAATTATTTTTTTAAACCACAGTTTGTATATATTTCTGTTTTCCCTTAAACTTTTGAAATGAGAGAAACAATGTTTCCATCATTCACATAATACCTGCAAAGCATATATGATCATACAGGGTATTTGACAACATATGCAGGGTAAAAAGATCTCAATGAGTACAAGCAATAAGGATAATGAGGTCAATAAGTTTGTTCAGGATTTTAAAGTATCTTCATTATAAGTGGCATTTGTGACTTGTGAAATATCTTGGAATGAAGGGTCATAATTGAATGAGAACATTGTAACTTTTTCTTCTTTTAATACAACTTTGATTGTGTCAAAAAGAAATGAGGTTTTAATTTTGAAGAACTGCAAGATTTTTTTAGGTAAGTCAAAAGATATGAACACAGATTATAAAATTCAATTTAAAATTCTAAATTTATTTTATAAAAAGAATGAGTAAAAAACAATGATCATTGTTACATTCGGGCAAGAGCTACTTATTTGTTACACTGTAACACATGTTTGTCAAAACTATGGCCAAGAGGGAATGCAGTGTTACATTGAGGACATTCTTGTGTACATCCAGGATGTTGTGTTTTTAAATGAATTTTCATATTAGACTTTTGTGAAAATTTCTTATCACAAATAGGACATGGAAAATGCTCTCCTTTGTGCTGTTTCATATGTTTACACAATCCTGATATAGTCATGTAGCCTTTGCCACAAATCTCACATGAAAATGGCATGGGACAATCAATATTTGTTGCTACTGTAGAACCGAATGACATAAATTCATTGCTAAAACTCTGATGTTCAGGCGGAAAACTCTGTCTGCTAAAGTTCGCAATTTTGCACATCTTTTCTAGAAATCTTGATTTATCCGGAGATGGTGGACAATTCTTTGTGTATGACTTATGTTGCAATGTTCTTGGAGACTTGTAGCCAGTATTTCTTTGTCCATATTGCTGTTGTTCTGAAAAGAAATCAAGTTGAACTGCCCATAACAATTGTCCATATGTCATTGTTTGAGTTACAAATAACATGTTAACAGAATAAATAAAGTTAAAAAACAATACATCACACAGCACATCATACTATTTTGATAACAAGTTATCTCCCCTCAATCTTAAAACATGAGAGTAACTGACTCACATCTTCACAAAGCAGACAAGATCGTACAGGGTATTTGAAATAATACAATAAGTGAAACATTGACATAACATTAGGTAACGATGTAACATGTGATTTAGTACTCAAAAAGAGAGAAATAGGGTGATAGATCCATGGTGATAGGACATCAAATCCTCAGCTTTAAAGAAAATTATAGAAAACAACCAAGATTCTCAACTATATATTTATTGTGATATGGCATTTGTGAAATCTTTTAAAGGGAAGGGTCACAATTGAATAAAAGCATGGCAGCTTTATTCTTTTTTACCAAATCAATGTACATTGTCAAATCAATGGATCAGTTATAGAAGTCTATGTTTATGGTGCAAACTCTCGGGAAGCAGCATTTACTGGGACTTTAAGCAAAGTGGTATTATAAACAAATTCAACTTAGTTAGTGAAACTGTTCCTGTTTGTAATTTTTGCGGGCTTTGCATTATCTATTTCAGGACAATGGGAGTGATGGAATCATTAATACTGCCTATAGTGTATTTGAAGAAATAACTGAACATTAAAAGATCTCATTTCTTTAAATTATTAGTTTTACATTGAAGCAGTTTGAAGGGGGGGAAATGATACGATTGTGTGTAGGCTTCAGACTATCCTTGGCCCATTAAATTATTTTTTTAAATTTTCTTTTATCTAATTTCCTAAAACTTTTGAAAAACCTGACAATTTGTGGAAATAGCAGGACTATTAAGGTCCACTACTGTATTGTTTTAATAGAGAACAAGCTACTGCTTTGTTACATTGTAACACATGTTTGTTAAAACTATCACCAAGAGGGAATGCCTCTGAACATTCGGGACATTGGGTACACCCATGTTGAGTTTTCAGATGAGTTTTCATATTTGACTTTTGTGAAAATTTCTTGTCACAAACTGGACAGGGAAAACTTTCCCCATTATGCTGTTTTAAATGTTTATCTAATCCTGATACAGATTTGTACCCTTTGCCACAAATCTCACAGTTAAATGGCATGGGAGAACCATCAAATGCTGCTACTCCAGAACTGGGTATCACAAAATCATTGCTAAAACCCTCATGATCAGGGGGAAAATTATGTCTGCTTAAATTCCCAAACTTGTGCATGCTTGAAGTTTGATCACTTTCCAGAAATCTGGATCTACCAGGCGATGGTGGACAATTCTTTGTGTTTGAATTTTGTTGCAAAGATCTTGGAGCCTTGTAGCCTGTGTTCCTTTGTCCATATTGTTGTTGTTCTGAAACGAAATCAAGTTGAACTGCCCATAATACTTGTGTATCTTTGATTGTAGGATTAAATCAAAAGGTTAAAAGCATAAAAACAAAATTCTATTTTGACACCACAGTCAACAGATTTATGACAAGAGAGCAACATGATTTCCTTTGAGAACAGCAAAGGACTTAAATAATTCAGGGTGTTTCGAAATTATAGAGTATTTCTGAAGATAGATAGCGGCCGTCCTCTTGGCGAAGGGAAGCACCATATGCTAAGCAAAACATGTGTTGGGCAAAAAACACGAGTGTGTTAAAAGCAGTAGTACGCTTACGGAAAAATTCAGTCAACAAGAGTTGACTTTGTTAGAGGTTAAAGCGAATGATCAAGAAGAAGAATTACCAGTAGGGTACCATAACATCTGGCAACTGAGAAAGATGCAATGCCTGATGATATAAATAGAAAAGGTAGATCAACTCCATAACCAGAGTCAATTTCTATCCAGCCTAAGTCAGCTATAAACTCCTAACCCCTTGACACTTGCTCATCAATTTTTTGCATGAAGAACAGTCTGAGATAAAAAGTCTCAAGGGGTTTGAAAACCTGGGTAGCAACATTTGAGTTGCTGTATTGTTTACATGCTCTTTGTTTTTACACAAGTCTCTTATGTCTATGTGCAGACAGTCATTAAACCACTGGCTAAGCTTTAAATTATTCAAATATTTTGTATTTTGATTTTATACTTTTATTAACCCTCCTCCAGTCATTGATTGATTGTAGGTGATCTTTTTTGCAATACATGAAGGTCATATGAAAAGCGGGTTCAACATTAACATCCCCACCAAGGACTGCACTTCAGTGGAGGATGGCAGCAAATATGAGTCACTGGCCCAATTTAAACACAGACAGGCCATCTTGCATGGGGTCAAGTGTATCATTCTCCTGGTCTGGTCCTCATGACAATAGATTACAGGTGAACTGCCTTATAACAAAATCACTTTTGAAGAATAATCAGTTATTATGAACAAAGTAAAAACTATCCATATATAATCCTCTTTGTAACATTAAAATATATTTCTTATATCGAACTACGCTTATAACAGAGAAGAATTAAAGAAACGGTTGGGCAAAACCAAGGAAAAGGAATCAGTTTGATCACTATTTTGTAAAGCATGACAGCTGTTTCCAAGTCTTGTGATGCAAAGATGTAGACAAGGGTTTAAACCGTTTATTAATCTGGTTTTGTCAAGCTAGCGCAATACATGCAGAGATCAGAGGATGTACATTGGAGGAAAAAGCAGAAGAACTGGCCAATTTCAACAAGTTCCCCTGATTTCGGAGTTTTTATAAAACAAACTCAGTTATAAGGAACATTTCTTTGTTCCCAAAGCAATTTGTTATAAGTGAATTCCCTTGTTATATCATCATGTCATGGTTGGCCATTTCTTGATGACTGTCCCTGGGTTAATCTAAACCCATCATCAAGGTATTCATCAATATGTCATGATCAATGACTATGGATATCACTTTCTAGAATAAATGTACAGGATGTGTATATTTCATAGGGGTCGAAACTTAATCGGAATTGTGAAAAAAGTACAACATCTTCTAGTCTTTTGTAGGGGGTCAAAAATAAGTACTGTGCTTTATTTGACACCAATTTTGTCATAATTAGACCACTGGAACTGGACACTTAATTATAACCAGAAGCGATGTATCTTGTTAAATCTATACAGGGTGGTTTTTTTTAAATAAAATGGTCCAAGTAACTTTAAGTTTTATTTCTGGTTAGTATTCAGTTACCAATGGTCTGATTGTTACAAGGTTTGTTACTTTGGTTACTCTTGACACAACAAAAGACTACAAGTCTATAAAAAATAAACAACGCTTAAACAGAAATCCACAGGACTGACCCTTTGGTTTCGGTTTAGACAAAGTTTCGGTTCTGAAATAGTTCATTGACAAAGAATTTTAAAGAACAGGACTTAAGAATTATGTCAGTTTAGTGATAGTTTTAGTTAACCCATTTGTTACTGAATATCTATTTTTTTCCAGATTCCTGTGAACTCAGATTTTGCAGTGTATGTTTTAAACCCCCTATCATTGTGTAGTTTTGTTTTCTCAAATCAATAGAAAATCACATTTGAAGTTGATTTTTACAAATTTGCTTTATGTCCTGAAAATTAGAAAACTATAACACTTCAAAGTAGTGGAAAGTTTCTTTTATCTGTCAGTGTATTAAGAAGCAATAACTTTTGGGCTCTAATCGAACTTGCTTAATTTGACAACTAGAAACACTTGCCCTGGGCCCTGGGGGTATAAAGTTCATAGCATTTTAGCACCCCATTATAATTCACTTAAGCTGTTGGTACTAAGACTAAGAGCACATTTAAAAGAACAAACACGTAACTCGTTCACATTTAAACATTGAAAATATATAACAAAATTCAATTTTTAATTCAAATGTTTATTGTAGCCTCACTTCGAAATCAAACCAACAAACAATATTTTTTTAAAGAGGATAAATAAACAACATTATAAACATCAAAATATGAAAAACACCCTAAAACACTTTTGATAAGGTTTACGGTATACTTTCATACAAACTTGAGAAACAACAAAATATAACTAGAACCATGATCAGACAGGAACAAAATCATCTAAAGTCAGCACTTCAAGACTTCACCTCAAATTAACATTATGGAAGAGGCTGGTGCGACCAGTCCTTGAGGGCTTATGCATCATTTCTTACAAGTTAACAACAATAAATGATATAGATGGAAACATTATTTGATGAAAATTTTACACTAGACTTTGCAATGGACCTGTTTAATTTCTTGTTTGTGTATCATGTGGTGGGTTATGCAAAAGAATTTTGTAATAAATACTCCTCACATTTAGGAAACAAACCATCTTAAATCAGTTTAATTTGTAAATTTAAGGACAATTTTCAACAACGGATTAAAATCCTTGATGAAAGAAGCAGAACATCACATACTCTTAAGTCCCCCCGCTTCCCCCCCCAAAAAAAATGCTAATACAATGTAATTTATGAACGTAACTAGTGGCTAGTTTACAATCATAATGATTTCCTGACTTTCTTTAATATTCATCTCTCACATAACAAAGCCTTATACTTCTCTAAGAAGCATTTTACTGAACATGTTCTTTACCATTACATCTTTATATCACAATAAAAAGAAATAAATCTTTCATATCAATTATGGCCACTAACATTGAATATAAAAATTATACAAAAGAATGAGAAAATATAAACATGATCATTATATTATGGTTTATCTAATAATAAAAAGTCAACATGTATATTTAAGATTACAAATTTATCTTCTCCTTTCGACACATATGGACACTGTTGAATTGATTGCCTTGAACTTTAAATATTTTGTTTGACCCCTTCCTCATGATCACACAAAACTAGAGTGTAACTAAAAGCTCAAATTGTCACAATATCAAAAAATGTAAGCTACAAGTCTCTCATAACAAGATCTAAATGTTAAAATTCCAAATGGTTCACACTAGAGTTCATGTAGTTTCTATTTAATAAAATGTAACAATATGAAAATGAACCTGAATATTTTAATATGATGACGGGTTAAATAAATTACAGAAAAAATCATCTACAGTATTACCTCTATGAACCGCCCCTCGATGAACCGCCAGCCTCGACTACCGCCTGTTTTTTATCAAGTCCCAAAAGTTTTATCTATATAAAGTCATATGTTCCCTCTTTGAACCGCCCACCGCCAACGTTTCCTGATGTACAAGGTATATTAAACCTTTGTTAAAAACTCTCTTTGAACCGCCAACGA